>MU619309.1:1535-68868 GCA_025201805.1 Parasitella parasitica
TATTTACTAGATAGAATAATCGATGCCATTTAACCTTAGATCCGATTAGGAACGGTTGCCATGACAACTGAGTTGAAATAGTGGTAACCATGGTATTCTATGGGTACAACACCTGGGACTGATCTGAGATCCTGATGTGAGACCTTGCCATGTTATTGATATAACATTTATTATCCAGGAACATCTCATGTTGAGTTATAAATACGGAACCATGATCTGGATTGTCTTCTGGATTGAGTTTACTTGACTTTGACTTCCGGTTAGGAAATTGACAAATCACCGTCTGATCTGCCATAATGTAGGTTAGGAGATCATGATAGTGTACTTCAATAAAAGATTGGAGATTGTCCAGTAATGTGTTGTTATACTTGTCGAAACAGGAGAATAAAGTCTTTGTTTCAAATCAGGAAGGTTATCTGTAACACAGATCTGTATGATTGACAAACAATAAACTGTCAGATCGAAAATCAATAACCTTGTAGTATAATAATACATCGTACCCTGTTAAGGATATGATGTTGCTTGCAAATTATTCTTATCGATTAGTATCGACTAGTATTTTAAATAAATCACCAAAAATTTATGTAGTTACAAAAAGTATAAATAGCAGATGCAAAGTTGAATCTTCAATAAAGTAATCTCAAGTTTTCGTATCTCGTTAATTCAACGTTTTATATTATACTTTTCTTATTTCGATCTTGCTGATCTCAACACCGTCAACTCACAACACCTAATGTGCTCAATTTTCAAGATCTAGCGCAACAAGGATGAGCCCGGTCTTTCTTCAATAGTATAATATGATTCAGAGATCAAAGCCAAGGCGTTAATAGATAAATATACCCCAACTGTTTTTGTTTTTTTTGAAGCCTTAGGAATAGTTCGAGTTGGTTGCTGACAAGCGCCAAATCCCACCGACTGGTTTTACACATTATTAGTGGGCTGAGTTGTTTCATCTTGAGGAGTATGGGAAACCAAGACAGGAGTTACCAGTGTTACTTTGTAAGTTTTGTTCAATCTCATCTTCCGCAATACTTGTGCTATGAGCTTCCATTGCCAGAACATGTATGCATATCGTTCCTGCTCCAGTCTTGCTGAAACACATGGTTACTTCTGTGCAAGATGGTCGTGCTGCAAGCTCCAATACCGTTGTAGCTGATGATTAGAAGATTGCCCCAAAGGCACCGATTGTCTAACGTCTTCTCCATCGAAGCTTCAGCAGATTGAAAAAGGCTCTCGGAATCGAAGCCTCGTATGTTGGTTGTACTGATCTGCTGAGACTGTCTGCTTCGGTGCTTTTCATTCCTGCTACATGATGGTAACGAACATTCAATTTGTGTTGATTGCATAGGTTTGGGATCTGCACTGCTAAGTCCCTCCGACTTGGTCACATACTTCAATGCTGTCATGTTGTCCGTATGTAGGTTGATTTCTGTAGTGCTTGAGCCTATTACGTAGAAGAGCAATGCATATTATATTGCTGTTGCTTCTCTGACATTAATCAAAGATTGCTTTTCTCTTCCTGTCTAATATCCAGCTTTGTTAATTACCGGCCTGTATCTGATGCATCCGCGTAAATTGGTAAAGCTGTCTTGAATAACGGAAAGTAATGTATTGGTAATCTATCCTTCTGAAGCAAGTTGTATTTCCACTTTATGTGGATTGAGTTCTATTTGGGATTGTTGATTTCTGTTGTAACCCAGCCTTCACATGTTGCATTTAGGAACTTCTTTTTTGTATTTCTGGATAGCCTTTGGTAAACCGTCTATCTTGGCGTAATGTTCCCTTCTTTCGTCGTTATCGGGAGGGAGAGGAATTCCTTCTGCTCGAACCTCTGCCTCCTGCACTTAGCTTCCGGTGAAAGTTTATTGTTCATCTTGAGTATTATCTTTTTGATCACGAATGTACGGCTTAGGCAACAGGGATTGTGCTGAGCACTTTTGAGTTGTTTTTCATGCTTTTTTTCTCATTATAAAGCAAGTAAGGATCGAGAAAAGTGACGTTGAGATATTCCTAGTCGCAGGAAGGGCTAAAAACCATTGAAGCTGGGCGATGAATGTCAACGACTAGATAAGTTTAGTATAATATGTTACTTCAGTGCTGATATGTGTAACGACATACTGGTTTTTTTTTTTACGTTCACTCGTTTAACGTCCACTTGGTCACTCGAACTACTTTTGGTGAATAGTAGGATCCATCCCAAAACTGACCTTTTTGAAGCACCACTAACTAGGGCCATAGCTCTTTATATAATTATTGTTTTGTTGTCAGCAGCCACCTCAGAAAGCATGATTTAGAATAGGGTTTCTCTTCGATGTCTTTCCTAAATTGCTCCGCTGGACTGAGCCCTGTGGTTTATTTCAACGATTTTGACATTTGCTGTCGGATATATCTCAAAACGTGACATATAACACGACTTGAAGTTATCCGCAACAAATTGAAAATAAAATACACTACCAAATTCTCCATTAGATTTCTTGGAAAATAAGAGAAATCAGTGAAAGTATTTTCAAAATACCATAGAAAATTGACATATTTTTGAATGTTAATATGACAAAAAGCTATCTGGAGCTATTTGGGTCTTTTATCTACTGCAAGGGATCCAAAGTGAATTGCCCTTGATGCTTCAAAATTCCAAAAATGTAAGACAAGTGTATGGCAAGTCTACCAGATTTTCGCCTCAGAAAATGTATGGAAAGCTCGAGTACCGTTGATTATCCCGTGGTTGATGGCCGTTCTCGATCCAGCACATTTATATTATTAAGACGTCAAACATTTTGTATACATACTTATACACCCAAAACGTAAAACGACGCTTTGCTTTAAACGAATCCCCCATAATACAATATTAGAGATATAAAAAACCCCCACAAATCCACATTTTATCTATAATCCATCATTTTAATCTCTACCTAATTGAGTAGCCAATTCCTTGCTACGATTCGTGGCAGCAAACACAGCATCTCTCAGTATATTTTCAATTTTAGCCTCTTGCATTGACTTGATAGCAGCCTCAGTTGTGCCGTTGGGAGATGTTACTTTTTTGCGCAATGTCGTCAAGTCATCCTCTGATTCCTGGGCCATACGAGCAGCGCCCAAGCAAGTTTGCAGGGTCAAAGCCTTAGCATCCTCACGAGACAAGCCAGCTGCGACACCAGCATTTGCTATAGCTTCCATCATCAAAAAGAAATAAGCAGGACCACTGCCGCTGACACCCGTAACCGTGTCAATCATCGACTCAGAATCTAACCAAGACAGAACCTTGCAGACCGAACCAAACAGATGTTCTGTCAATTCTTTTTGTTTCGGTGTAACAGCAGATGTAGCAAATAAGCCTGTAGCGCCTTCACCAATCAAGGCAGGCGTGTTGGGCATAATTCTGATTAAACGAGGCTCATAGTCGTTGGCACCCAACCACCTCAGAATGTCGGTAGTTTGGATACCTGCAGCAATGGAAATGAGCAATGCGGAGGGGTTTTTGTGTAATGTGGGAGCCAGGCCGGTGACTACAGTGCGCAACACTTGCGGTTTGACAGCAAAAATAACAATGTCTGCGCCTTGGACAACTTGATCATTGGAAGCACTGTTGAAGACACCAGGATACTTACCGCTCATGTAGTTGCGACGCTCATCCAGTAGCTCTGAAAAGCGTAGGCTTGATTTGGGATGGCCATTGCTGTAGAGACCGCCCAAGACAGCTTCTGCCATGTTGCCAGCACCGATGAAGGCGATCACGGGAACATCTTCTGAAGTAGAGACCATTGTGATAATTGAAACAAGGAGAGAGAGAGAGAGAGAGAGCGAGAGAGGGGGGAGGGGAAAGGTGGAGGAAGAAAAAAGTAAGAGTGAAACTTTTTTAAATGTACAATGAAGGGGATCAGTCAAACAGCTGCGGACTATTGGCTAGTCATGATGAGTCGTATCTTTTTGAAATTCCCAATATATCAGCAGCAACTGTGCCTCCACGCTACTTTTTATGGTTTTTTTACACGACAAGGTGTTAATTGGTTCATTTCGCCATGCTTAAAGGGGAAGCGTCGGCCAATGTCTAAAAACCGCATGCATATGTTATGAACAAGACAATGACATGATGCTATAAATGAGCGATGGTTTACCACTTTCTTTATTAAATTATGGCTGCTGCATCAGCTCCATTTGAACCTCCTTTTCCATGTTGCACTAATATTAAATATTTATTTCGGACTTGAGTAAACAACTGTTCTCTTTCCCTCTCTCTCTTCTCTCTTTTTTCTTCTTCTTTCTCATCACAAAACCACCATACCCCTTCCCTTCCTTTTCCATTTTTTTTTTCAAGCAAGCGATACAAGAAAATGGGCGCTAGTTTATCAAAGGCTTTAGCCAAGATGTTTGGCAGCAAAGAAATGCGTATTTTGATGTTGGGATTAGACGCTGCAGGAAAGACCAGTAGGTGTAATAGGATCATGTTTTGTTTCAGCGTCTCACGTAAAAAAATTTACAGCTATTCTGTACAAGCTGAAGCTAAACCAATCAGTCACCACTATCCCTACTGTTGGTTTCAATGTTGAATCAGTAACGTATAAAAATGTCAAATTTAACGTTTGGGATGTCGGAGGACAAGACAAGATTCGTAATTTGTGGAGGCATTATTATACGGGAACTCAGGGATTGATTTTCGTCATCGACTCTCAAGACAGAGACCGTATTGATGAAGCACAGCAAGAATTGCACCGTATTCTATCAGATCGAGAAATGAAAGACTGTCTCTTGCTGGTGTTTGCCAACAAGCAAGATCTGCCTGGTGCCATGTCACCACAAGAAGTTACAGAGAAGTTGGGCTTAGATAAGATGAAGGAAAGACCATGGTATGTTTATCCTTCTTGTGCTACAACAGGCGAAGGTTTATTTCAAGGACTGAATTGGTTGAGTCAAAATGTAAAATCAAAGTAAAGCGCTCCCTTCTCTTTTACCTTGACCCCCCCTTTCTGATCTCCTTAATACTATACTATTATACTTATTATTCCAATTTTACTATCTACTATTACTATATCACAATCAAATTATATAAAGGCACTTTTTTTTTTTTTTTTTTTTTTTTTTTTTTTTTTTTTTTTTTTTTTTTTTTTTTTTTTTTTTTTTTTTTTTTTTTTTTTTTTTTTTTTCTTATTTTTATTTAGTCAAATGATGTGCATGTTTCTCGAATGATTCATAGCACACATGAACGGACTGTATCCAGTTGGATGCTACACATTGATCAATCGTCCAGCGTGTAGCAGGGTTCGGATCAAACATGCCATACAGGCACTCTTTTTCATCTTGATTGCATTTAGATAACGGTAGCCAGCCATTTTTAGGAGAAGTTGTGTAAATGACATATTGGGGATCTTCTTTACATGCTTTAAAAAACGGTATTTGTCGGTAAATCAAGCAATGCCAAGTTACTGCACAGCTCCAAACATCCAGTGCTCTGCCATCATATTCCTCATGATTAAACATCTCGGGCGGCCAGTAGGGCTCAGAGCCACAATGGCCCTGTGATAAACGAGGCTCCACATCAAAGCAAGATTGCACGACGTCGGCAACTCCAAAATCAGCAATTTTAAGAATACCGTCTGCTGTCATGACGAGATTTTCAGGCTTAATGTCACGATGCGCCACACCGCTCTGATGGATGTGCTGCACGCCTAGCAGCAACTGCTTAAACAGACAATCAATCTCTGCATCTGTAAGATCAAACTGCTGCAGGATGGAGAAAACGTCACCGCCAGCGCACTAACAAAAACATTCTCTGTGTTAAGTAAGCTATGCACGTGCATGTAAAGAAGATCTTACATATTCCATCACAGTGCACCATCGCCCCTTCTTGTCTTTAAGCAGATCAAATACTTGAATCACATGTAGGTGGCCCAAGGTCTTTGATATACAAAATTCGCTAGTCATTCGCTTGTCATAGCACTTTCGGCTTTCTTGGCCATCTCGTTTACGAAATGTTTTGATTGCAACCACTTGTTTATCATCTATTAAGAGTCGAAGCTTGGCTGTTGCTCCACGGCCAATTATCTTTCCTTTGCGGTGATTCTCGTATTTGTCTTGCAAACAAGATGGCTGTGCACGTTCTGACGTAGGTGTCGCACATGCAGATGAAGGCGAAGGGGGAAGGTATAGACTGCTGTTGCTATTGCTGATGGTAGGAGTCGTCAGTATATTGGAGCTAATGATGGGCGTTTCATCTGGTAATGACAAGAAATTGGACTCGAGCGTGCCCGGTCTGGGGGAAGGAGGTGATGATCGTAAGGATAAACTTGATAGTTTTCGAGTGAGCAATGCAAATGGCTTATGCGAATTGGATGTCAGTGAAGGTGATGGAGATGGAAGCTTATCGTAGTCATCGTTATCAACGGTTGGTGGTGCTGGTGATAACAAGATGACTGGCTGTACGTTTGACATTGCGAGAGAAAAAAGAGAGAGAGAAAAGGAAGAGAAAGAGATAAGAAAAAGAAGAAGGAGAGGGAGACAATGTATGGCAAATTCTCTGCTACATTTATATAAACCATGTTGTTTGTATTTACAGCCTTTCTGTCGCTCGCTTGCTTGGTCTGCCTCCCTTATACGAATGGAAACTCCTGTTTTCTTCATTTATTTCCCTTAAACCTAACCGTTTTTATATATATAATATATATAGTAGCATGCATTTTATGCAAGCTGATAAGAGATTTATTTTTGTGTGTGTGTATACATTCGGCTTTTATGGTGCAGATGATGATGATTCCTCCAGATTTGGCATACGAAGCACCTTTTTATCTTCATTTTTCGCATGTTGAGTTATCATTTGCAATACCTTGGAGCCCTGCCATTTTTGTGGAATAGGCTTCTTGTTTGTAGACCAGTAAAAGATATCCCAATCCGGTTCATCTAGCAATTTGTCGTATTCTTCCAACTGTTCATGGGTGAATTGAGGCAACCAAACCTTGGCAAATGTCGATAATAGGAGGTCAGTTTCCAAAATACCTCGCTTGCGGCTTTGGTAGGTCAATCTACGTCGTTTATTTTCTGTTTCTTCGTTTGGGCGAGGAATGGGTGGCAGGTTGGGATATGAACTGTCCAAAGCCGCTTCGGAAGAGTGACGAATAGCCAAGTCGGGAAAAGGATCTTCACTCTTCTTGTTAGATAAAGGATGTAATGTACTGACGGAACGAAACACTGGGCGTACTACTAGCTGTACTCTTCTTGCTCTGGAAAGTAACATCGTGGCTTTGATGAAAAATAACAAAACAAAAATATATGTGAAAAAAAAAACAACTCTACCAGGTTACTTGGCAGACAGACAGGGCCTGCTTTTGTTTGTACGAGACATTTAACCAATAAGGTAAATCGTTCACCTAAATGATCAACTAATGGTTGCATTCATTAGAAATGTTTAGTAAATATAAATTACTTTAATAACTCTTGCATGGATGTAATTAATCTACTTTTTTACTTTAGTCATCACTTTAGAAACTAAAAATAAAAATGCGATTGAAATTTACTTTCTTTATATTTGCATGTTGAATGCTTTGATTGTTACATATTGGATCACAGTAACAGCTGCTTTTGCACAACTTGGAGGACCGGTTTCATAGCCGTAATCTGACGTTGTTGTTGTTGTTGTCGTATGAGGATGCTCGTGCTTGGATGTTGTCGTAGTTTGCGGAATCTTGGTTGTCTTATGAGAATGCTAGTTGTGGTACTACAATCGCTGGATGGTATCTCAGAAGCAGTGGTTGGGATAGCAGTTGATGATGTTGTGGCAGCTTCTGTTGTAGATGCAATAAGAAAATTGCTTGAAGTAGTAGGGACCTCAGAATCAGACGTGGTGTGATGTCGATGACCAGTGCTTACTGTAGTAGATTCATTCATTATAGTGTGATAACCACTAGGTTTGGGATTCGACGCCATCCCAGGAGTAGTCTTTTCCAACTATTAATCCTGCAAATGCGCATCCACAATATGTGCTGTCAAATGAATGTTATCCGACATATAAATTTTATATATAAAGAGTTTACCTTCAGGGGCCAAGGTGAAGCTGCCAAAATTACTGCCAGTGGCACACTCAACAGAAATGTCTTCGGAGCTATAAGACCAGATGAATCAGCAGGATAAAAATAAAAGATTGTCAAACATGGATTTAAGCCCATAGTAGGGTTGTTCCCCTTGATTTTAAAAGTAGAGCCAACTTTAACAGGCATCTAATGGTAATTGCTAGTATATTAGCCATGTTTTTATACTTAGGTAGTCTGTAAACTTACATTGAAGACAAGAGTTCCGTCAGAGGGCCATGACACTCCTTGAGGCCCATTCCAGTTGCCAATAATTTCAAGAATAGCTAAAGGGTCAGACATTTTACCAGAATGAAGAGTATAGCTACCATCTTCACAAGTATTAAAGATGACAAAATTGAAACGGTCAATTTCATCAATAGTTGTAAGCTTTCTATTAGCATCCAGGAGCAAAGCAGGCTTCACGGAAGCGAATATTTGCGATGCAGAGATGGCATTTGACTCTGCTTGATCAATTTCAAAGAGACCTGTACTTTTTTTGTTTACACGACGAGCTTTATCTGTTTCTTGAAGACCAGTAGTGTCGTGGTTCGCACTTTTTACGCGAATATCACTGGCATTAATGGGTCCACCAACGACAAGGCGATAGCTTGAGATATCGTTAGGATCAGAACAATTCGGACTACCGTTTGCGTTGACAAAGTAACCGCTTGCTTTGAAATCACCTTTTACAGCCAAAGAAGCAAGGATGTCTTTTCCATTATCGCTTTCAAAATCATCAAAAAAAAAGACACCAGCAAAATAAATCAATTGTATATGTACTTGGTAAGAAAGCTTGCCTTTAGATAATTGATACAGAGCACTTACCATAAGTGAGGAAGTATCATCAGAAGAACAGACATAAGATTAGCATCCACCTCGTTTATTCAATGTAGAATTAGATCTTTTATTAAACTTGCTGCTGTCTGCAGCAGGTCTACTCGAAGGAGGAGCCTCAATAGCTGACAGAAAGGCAGCAGATATTATCAAGGTAAGCCTGGTAGATTTGACCTTTTTTTTTTAAAAAAAAAAAGCTCTTGAGAATGAATCAGAGAATAATTCTCGAGCTGTTTATTTATTATTTACTGAGTTGATTCTGTTTCCACTTCAACTCGTACTTCCGTTTCGAAATTTGGAAGGGAAGTTATCACTTTTCTTTAATACGCTAAAAAAAAATATTGAATAGGTTTTGAAGTGATGTTCCTTTGTTGAGTGTATCATATTGCTCAAACATGAACTCTTTTATATGCAAAATCTGATAAATAATAATAGTATATAGTGACTAAACAAATGTATCGTTGACAATAATATTAATTTGTTTCGCAAGATAAGTGTACCGTTATTATCTTTTGAGTAAAAGTTTTTTATTTTATACCAAAAACTTACACGACTTGGAAATCTAAGCCGAATAAGTTGTGTTCATTTGATAAACATCTATTTATATCTCCTGCAGCTAGATAATGGGTGTTATCAGATAATTTTGGAGATGCTATAGTATTATTTTCATTTCTTAAAGAGATCCAACTTGCATTGTTATTTTTTTTTTTTTTTTTTTTTTTTCGAAATGCTTTTAATTTGACCAATAACTGTGTAAGTAGGAAAGAAAGAAAACTGTCTTAAAGCTTATACTCTTATCAGCTGTAGGTAGCATCATGATGAATTATTTTTTTCAATATATATTACTCTGCTAGAAGTAGCCTTTATTTACAGATTAGAAATCCTAATTATTAGTTCTGAAATTAACCAAGTAGATGGAAAGCATGAGGAACAAGAGTGCTAAACCAACATTCATGGTAGATGTCGAAGCTCCATTAACGACAGCATTGACAGCTTGGTTGATAATATCTTTAGCACATTGAGCATCAGTACATTGCGAAGCCTTTTGGCAGAACTTGGTACATGTCTCAACAGTTAGACCAGTTCCTGAGGAAGAGCAAGATTTAATGCAGTTTTGGACAGCGTCTTGAAGAGAACTCATTTTTCTATAATAAAAAGAGTGAGTGTGTTGGAATGTTTTGTAGATTTGGATTCATTGTGTACATTTAATTATTTTTTTATTGTTTGAAGCAGGATGAATTCTCTATTTTACATTGATCTGGTATGTTATTTATACGAAAACGACATGGTACGAGCGTTGCAGTGGCTGAAATTGCTGTGCGAGCCCCATCATGTGTTTTTCTTCCTTATTCAAAAAGTTAATTAAAAGCTAGTAACCAATGAACCGCAGCTGCGTAACTGGCGTAAAATATATTGCGCAAGTTGTTTAGCAAGATACTATTTCAAATGCGCATTGGACACATAGTTGAACCAGCAAACACAACCATGGTCACTGACCTTGGTTTGCTGTGAAATTATATTGTAGCTGCAGTGCCATTGCAACAAGTTGGAAAGATTCTTGCTGAGCACTATAATGTTGCACAGTTTTGCATTGCACGGTATCATTTATGAAAAGGGATTGTTGGTATGGGCAAAAGCATGAATGCCAACATTTATGTGCATATATTAGCGAGCCGTTTACCGTCTATTTTGCATTTATTGCTAGATGGAAAACAGCAAGTTTCTGATGCTATATTTTCTTTTTGATCTAGCATTGTTATTGATCCGTCTGAATACACTTGCGACATATCTTATGGTTGTACGTGTAATTGAATGAGCCAGTTTTGTACAACATTTGTCCACTTGGTGGCTTTATATCAGCACTGTTGTTGGTGGGCATCAATGCTCATTGTCTTACAAGGACACTTTAACCAACAGGATATAATAATCACAATCAAGAGTTTCACAGTGGCACAAGGTTAAACATTTTGTTATTTTTTAGTAATAATTTAACCAGAATGTCCTCAATTGCTTTTAAAGGAAAAATGCAGATTTAGTTATAATAGTAATTCAGTAAAAAATGCTTGAGTGCTAACTTGATTTCGGGAGAATTTCACATAAGGTTTATAATTGATTTTAAAACATAAAATTAAGAGTATCGTAGGGTATAATCAACAAGTAATTGATGCCATATATTCGTAGGATGAGCTTTCTGTAAGCTTTCTTTGAGTTTCAATTGATTTTACTACAACAGCAGATCCGTACAGGTTTGAGCTTGGATTGATTGTTGCACAGTTGTGATGGCTTCATTATTAGGCAACACGAGTTTTTTTTTTTTTTTTTTTTTTTTTCTGCTAATGCAGTGTTCTGGCTAAGGTCAATTGTAACAGGGCCGCTTTTTGGAAAGTGTGTATCTTTGATCTGTAAAATACAATGTTCATTAGATTGAAGTGACACATGTGCCGTGAGACATTTACCTGAATGCGTACTTCACCTTTGATGTGCGCTTCATCAAGCTCTCTTTGATTAATTGGGTCAAATGGAATCAAAAATTCCCCATTTACAATCATCCATGTTATAGGCATTGAAAAAGAGAATTTTTTTTAAAAAAAAAAAAAAGTTGCGAGAAGAGAGGGAAGGAAAAGCAAATAAACAATAGACATGCTATGTATATGATCACCACCATTATCATTAAGCAGCATTCGGTTCGTTGTTGTTTTTTTTTGTTTTTAACAAAATAAAAAATAAAAAAAAACAATAACATTTGGTTCTTTGTGATTAAAAAACAAATTTAATTATATATCATCGAATATGTTGTGATTAGGTCTACTAGTATCAATTGCATCGTCGAATCTAGCAAACGGCGAAACATTGCTACTCGCTTGCTGTCGATTTATACCTGAAGATGCCGTTAAAAAAGGGTTTGGTGATATTGGCCTGGACGAACTTTCTTTAATAGCAGCGTTGTTGAATGGACGGTGGTTTTCATTAGTTACAGGTCGTCCAAATACACGGCCTCCATTGTGGTGATAATTGGGTGCAATAGGAGGTGGACTTGGAGATCTAGGGTTTGCAGAGAGGGGAGAAGATGTAGAAGTGAGGTCTCTGTGTGATGGACGATCTGTTGCAGCATCTTCGGGATTACTCTTTACGGTACCAAAGAGCCCTCCTAATTTATGTTTCATAGTGTCTCCAAATGATATCAAGTTTGTTTTTAATTTCATCGAATCTGAAGGCTGGGTTGTGTTTTCGTTTGCTGAAAATGATGATGCAGAGGAGGATGCTGGGCTATCATGATACCGCTCTTGCTGATTAGCACTCCCTGACAAAATTTCTTCTATTCTTCTATCACGTTCATTTCGTAATGTGTCAGGAGCATTGGCTCGGTGGTATTTTTTGTTGGTATATTCCTATCCCACACACGTAAAATGTCAATATGATAACACGATTACAAACACCCAACTTACTCTGTTTCTTGCGCTTTGAACACTAACTCGAGCAGTTGGGTTAATTTCACGTTCTCTTAATCTTCGCTCTACAAAGTACAGATGAGTAAGAATAATAAAAATAAAAAAGGCGCGCCATAGTTGAAGCATCTTACCCTCTTTGACTAGCTTCAATCCTTCATCAACATCAGCATTCAATGATACGCCATTGTATGCTTCAGTATCTTCACTGTCGTCTGCACTATTTTGATAAGGGCTTTTGATACCGCAAAGCCCAAGACATCTGCCTTGCACATTGAACAGCAGGGAGAGAGATGGAATCAGAATAATGATGGGAAACCAATCAGCAAAAGCCCCTAAAAACTTGATCAAATCTGCTTTGCCCATAAACTGTGCAAAGCTTTACAGTCAATATTCAAACCGGCCCAAGGACACTGAAATACTTACAGTTGTAAAAACAGCCTTGCTTACTCCTGGAGCGTCCACTGCCAAATTGATAAAGTTGTAACACAATGGTGCCCTTTTTTTTTTTATTATCCAATCAATCAGAAACACTCTGCATTTCACAGCACAATCGACTTACATCATTTTGCACATGTATCCAGTAAACCATAATAGACTGTTCTCGTCTGTGTGATGATTGGGAATAAGCAGATATAGGTTAAAGAATCTAATTTTGAACAGAGAAGAGTATACACAAAAACACATATACATCAATGTGAAAAATGCCATAATCTTTGTGGAATGAGGAGCATGTTTCAGGAACTTGCCATTACTTTCTTACCTCTAAAGTAGCATAATTGGAGCCACATGCGTTCAGCACATAATACACAATGGAGATGACGACAGGCTTCTTCACGTTGAACACTATTTCAGACCAAATGATACACATGCTGATTAGCGAAAACACAATAGCCAGAAACTTGTTGAGATTAGGCGCAATACGAAGCATCCACCACCATTCTAACAAACTGGCGTTAGTTTGTGGTATTCATGAGTGATATGCATACATAGAGCATCTTACCAGCCGAGGCTTTAATATCGGTCCATCGTGTTTTTTTCTGCTTTGATCTCAATGTCGAGGTGAATCGACTACGTATGATAAATGCACAATCCAATACAACACGCAGATAGACTTACCGGTCCCGCTTATCCTTGTTGCTAATGATGTCCTGGAGATAAAATACTTGGTTCAACAGATTCTTCCATAAACTGTACAGAGTTAGTTCATCCGTCTTTCCATCTTGTAAAATGATTATTAGACAATACGTACGCATTTTTTCTGTCCTTCATTCGAATAGCCAGAATCATGTGTTTCGATATCTTGACTAAATAATCCTCGGTTAAATCTCTTGGAATTACGATTGAATCGTCTCTCTCGGCAAAAGCTTCATGGAGCACAAATGGAAATCTTTCGTTCATCACGTTGATGCAGTATCTGATTTCTGCGGTTTCCATCATAGCTCTCTTTGATATAGCGTTCATGGTTTTCGCAAGGTCATTGAATTCAATCTCGCTGTCCATACATTCTTCCTTCAATCGTGCAGCATTGGCGTAGTGCTGAAACAAATGTCGGTCGTAACTTCCAGAATACCACAGACTTCTAGGCAGAGATACAAGTCCATAGCCCATAAATACAATGACCAAGAATAAACCCCAGCTGTTGGCTGCGGCCATGACATAGCTCTGGATGCCTTCCCTGTTGTGTTTCATGAGCTATCTGCGATAGAATGCAGAGATATAAACGTCTCACCTCGTCGTCAAACCACTGCCGAACACAAGATAGAT
This sequence comes from Parasitella parasitica, assembly GCA_025201805.1. Classification (NCBI taxonomy): domain Eukaryota; kingdom Fungi; phylum Mucoromycota; class Mucoromycetes; order Mucorales; family Mucoraceae; genus Parasitella; species Parasitella parasitica. The sequence continues at coordinate 15,637 of MU619309.1, forward strand.
CAATCCGATTGCACCGACCACAAGATAGATCGAATAGAATCTCAAATTGACTTGAACTGCTGACTTTAGCCTCTTTGCAACAGTAAAATCACCCGTGTTTACGTACGCTTGCATCATAGGGATAGTCAGCCAGGTCAAACAAAACGATGTCCAGTAAAGTACCCGCCAAGCAATAAACAAAAAGTGCTGTGATACATACGCAAATGGAACACGGCCCTTTTTATCGTCATGAATTGTCTATGCAACAGTTTAGTCATCCTTGTGCAATCCAACACCCTGCAGTGTAGTGAAGAACATACTGATGCCAAATCAAGTGGCAATAGAAATATGATCCAGAATGGAAAAAACCAGCCAACGATACATGCCACAGTTACATACCAAGGTTGGCTTTTAATATTGCCATATCTTGATAGTGTAAATAGGACAATGGACAGCATCAAACATGTAACTAGTACGAGCGGAAACCAGTCGCTGTGGTGTGTCAATGGCGGTTCTGCGCTGCCAGGTGGCGCTGGGTGCGTTGGTATCGGCAACTCTTGCTGATCCATGGTGTGCTGTTGGCTATTATTAGAGCGTAGTTTAGTAGAGAGAGAGAGAGAGAGAGAAAAGAAAAAAGGTAAAAAAAAAAAAAGAGGAAAGAGAGATAGAAAAGAGAAGAACAGCACTACCTTTGGGTGTTATATGTACAACATGAGTGGAGAACGAAAAGCTGGTATTGCAGACTTCATGGCTACCTTTTCATGGCAACAAAACGTATGCAGTACCACAATCACTTTATAGGCAGTTGATGGATATTCTACAAGTGATTGATATTAATCTGCTACACATGGAAAGTACCAGAAGACACGCAATGATGATTTGGACTTCCTATTCTGGGCAATGCACACAAATGAAACCCGTCAAAAGAAACCTACCGTATATAAATGTCGTTTGTTTGCTTCCCCAGAATATACAAATACAAAAATTGCAAATGATAGAATCAATGCATGCTCTTGAACTTGTCAAATATGGAATACCGAAAGACGCCTTTCGATATAACGAACAAGCTCCAATTCCAACCATCAAATCGAAACATCAAGTTCTCATTCGTATCAAAGCCGCCGGTGTAAACCCTGTTGATGTCAAGGCTGCTTCCGGCAACATGAAGATAGTTCTCTTTGCAATGAAGCTACCTATCGTTATCGGTGCTGATTTCTCGGGCGTTATTGAGCAAGTCGGTGACGCTGTTAAAGACTTTCAAGTTGGCGATGAGGTGTTTGGATCATTACACATGCCGCTTTTCTTGAATGGCACTTATGCTCAGTATACAGTGGTCGACACTACCAAAGCGGCTATTGCAAAGAAACCTGAGCACCTGTCGTTTGAACAAGCTGCTTCCGCCGGTATCGCGGTCTGCACTGCATATCAAGGAATCGTCAACAACGGCAAGACCTTCAAAAACCCCAAACTCCCTCGTAAAATCTTGGTTGTAGGAGCATCAGGCGGTGTTGGTTCGTACGGCATCCAGATTGCCAAGGCTATCAACAAAGGGAATACTGTTGTGGGTATCTGCAGCGGCTCTAATGCAGAGTTCGTCAAATCTCTTGGTGCTGATCGAATCATTGACTATAAAGACAAGGCTGCTTATGAGTCATTTATCACTGAAGAAAAAAACTCTTTTGATATCGTATTCGATTGTGTTGGTGGCGAAGACTACTATACACAACTTGATCCTCTCTTGAAAAAGGATGGCGTCTACTCTACTGCTGTAGGTCCCGTTGAGCATTTAGGCTCTGAGTATGTCGGTATCACACAAGCAGCTTCCTTAGTGTGCAAACTTGGCTACAAGAAACTCTTTGCTCGTCATCCTTATTACATTATCCGCGATCTCCCTTACTCTGAATTTAAAGATAAAATTGCTCCCTTATTTGAGTCAAAGGCTGTTCATGGTACGGTTCACAATGAATCCAACATTGTTCCGCTAAAAGACGGCATTCGTGCCTTTGAGAAGCTTGCAACTCATCGTACCGTTGGAAAAATAGTATTCCAGATTGACTAGTACTTTATTTTCTCTCAATAAATTTGCTTCATCGACATCAACTTCTAATTTATCAATACATTGATCTTATGCTTAAATATGATGCAACTCAAGCATCATAATCTCTATGCATCAGTCATTCGCATGTTTCATTTTTGTTTAAAATGTTCGAAAATCATGATTATGATATGATGTGATTATCAAAGTTTAGCAGAAAGACAAGGATGACCCTCCACTGTAGAAGTTTACTAAGTGAATTTATCTCCAAGTTGAATACTATGTTGAATTCGATAGGAATACCCTTAAAAGTTTTTTTTTTTTTTTTTTTTTTTTTTTTTTTTTTTTTTTTTTTTTTTTTTTTTTTTTTTTTTTTTTTTTTTTTTTTTTTTTTTTTTCATCTTCTTGCACACGTTTAATATTTCTACTCGACCTCATATTAAAAACTACAGCTAGTTCAAAGGTAAGGTTGTGCTTTATTCATAGCTCCTCATCAAACTAAAAAGAAGGCCAAAAGGCATCCAGAATTTCAATATCATGGAAGCTTCACTTAAAAATTACAGTACTGTATAAATATCTAAAGACATAGTCTGGAGTATTTACCAGAGCTGTCCTTTGCAATATTATACCAATTACCGCAGGACTAAACTCGTTAGGCAACTGTTGTTTCTAATGTACCAGAATTGCTATTGACGCTCAATGCCTCTGAAGAAGAGCTCTATATATCGTCTCTCCTACACAATAAATTAAAGGATGATGCATCCTTCAGATGTGTTGAAAACATGCGCAAGAACAATCCTCATCTTACATCTTCAAACATGTCTGCATCGAACAGTAGCATCATCATGATACAGATAAATCAGTTTATTGCGTTTTTTTAGCAAAATTATCTACTTTTATGTAGCGATTAACACGAACGAATGAGTCAACAAGCATAATGAGAGGTAAAATGAAATAAGGTGCATAAAACCCAATCAAAGTATGACGTTCAACAGTGGACAAATTCAGTTTCTCGTTTAACAAAACTTCAGCAATGGTGGGCAAAACAGTGGTGGCAACATGAGCGCCATAAACTGTTTGAATAAGTACTTTTGCTCAACTAAATTAAATTTTCTAAATGCACTTACTGGCCAGAGGAAGACGAATATATTTTGAATCTGTATTTCGACATGTTATTATTCCTCCAAAAGTAAAAAAAAAAAAAAAAAACCCATTAACAATTACCTTTAACAAGGCCGATGCATGCCATAAAAAAAAAGGGCAATTGGACAAATAATTCACACACGATAAAACTCAAAAACCAATACACAGGAGTTGAACTTCCCATGAAAGGATCTTTGTAAGTGTCTGTATAAAAAGTTAGGGCATCTTTGAGTACTTGGGGAACCCATTGAGGAGGATAAAAGACTTGAAAGTCGATAGCTAACGTAACGGGGATATGGCTGGCAAAATAAAGAAAATATACCAGATCCAATGGACGCGAAAATATGCTCTTTGTAATAGCTTGTTGTTCTGACATTTTTGTGAAAATAAACTGCAAAACAAACGCGATATGTAAATAGTTCTTCATTCTGATGTTAAATGACATGAGTCACACAAAAAGACAAGCAATGAGATACAGTACATCAGTTTGTGGATAATGTCATGTCAGTGCCTGTTTTGGTACCTGAAATTTTAAATTTAGTTGCCATGGTTATTAGGTCCAAAGTCAATCTGTCGTCAATTTACTGACTCGAAAAATGTCAAGTCAAAGCAGCTGTATACATACATGATACAAGATGCTTGCATTCTATTTACAAAAGGAGATTTAAACGCCCTTTTTCCATGAACTTCTTTTCTTTAGCATACATACTTTTCGCTTTGGTGCTAGAATGCCGTTACTAGTTACTTTGGTTCGCCATGGGAATACAGATGCCAATAACGAGCGTTGGTTACAAGGGCATGTTGGTAATTTATAGATGAACGACAAAGAAAACATCAGCTGACGAAAATCAACTTATCATAACCAGATACAAATTTGAACGAAAACGGATCAAGCCAGGCAGCATGTTGTGGCAAGCGCCTCCAAAATGCGTCGTATGATCATGTTTATTGCAGTGATCTGAAACGTTGTAAACAAGTAAAGCGTGCATTTTTATTTACGTAAAAATAGCTTCATATCTCCCCTAACAAAATTAACAGACAGCGTCTGCTATTTTAGCTCATCACTCACCAAATATATCTATTGACTTTATTCCTATTTTGCGTGAAAGAGACTTTGGTAGGCTATCTCGCCAACCACTAAGTTATTTACTTTCCGAATCCCAAAGGCAAGGGTTGAGTATGGACAAATTCATCTCTAATCATGATGGAGAAAGCGAATTCACATTTCGATCTAGAGTGATTTCAGCATGGGATTTTATAGTAAGGGACGCTCAAGAAAGGCAATATCAGTCGATTCTAGTAGTTACACACGGAGGCCCGCTCAAGCATCTAGCTCGTTATTGGATAGACAATGAATTCCTAGTTGTCAATGAAGAATTGAAAGTGGCGCCTGTTGCTCATGGCAATACAGCTGTAACTCGTATTGATGTCACCGATAAAACTATTTATGAGTTCAATTCGACAAGCCATTTGAAGGACCAAAGCGCAAACCAGCCTCCACCACCGGCTGTGTAAAAGAAAACAGCCATTTTCTGCAAAGTGCTCATCTTTACCCAAGTCCACCTGTTTGCCCCTTTCTTTGTTTTCTTTGTTTGATAATAAAGCTCGAGCAACATCGTTTTTTTTTTTATCTTATTTTTAGTTGCAGATATCAGCTTATCGGCACAGCCAATTTAAATTCGATGGATAAACACATGAATGACATTGTTATTTGTTTTACATACTCTTTTGGCATGTTCAATTGTTTTTTTAGTGCGCCGATAGCAGAGTTTATACAACAGTTAATCACGAGTAACTTCCAATTAAAGCAAGTTGTTTAAAGCATGCAGACCTTATTACCACGATTATATTCCAAATACGAATCAGGATATATATATAACTTCTTTGGTACAGGGAGGAATGCTCAAAATATGTCATTTATAGCCTCAAAGGGAGTCTGATTGTCCCGAAAACCAATTATTCTGAATTAGTTGTCAAGGTAATATTCACACAAATCAAATGGAGATGGCTCAAATGTAAGGGACAAAAGAAGCTCAATGCCCCCCGCTTTTTTTTTAGCGTTTTGTATGCATTATGAAGTATAGAGTGATACAGAAATTTATTTATAAATATGAAATCAATTAATTACGCTCTCTCTTTTCTCTTCCCTTCTTTACTCTTAAGAAAAAGACACAAACGCAATGACATCAGAAGCAGCAGCAGCAGCTACCACCACCGCCACAACTGCGTTTGTAGATACATTTGTCGACCACCCAAAACACCACGATGAAACAGAGATCATGAATAAATTAGCTGCGTTTTCAGACGACGATGATACTTGCTCATTTGATTCTGACCAAGATGAGAAATTACTTACACCACCAGTAGCTGGAGAAGCAGAAGATGAATGCCAGAATGAAGACGATGAAGCAATTGATTGGGGTAATAATTGAAAAATGATAATCATATTGGCTCAGGATGCTAAACATGTTGGCTAGAATTTTGGTCCACAGTGATATCAGATTTTCCTCAGTTCAACCAACCACAGCTACAGCAATTATCAATTCAGGTGCAGCATGGCATTCCATCCGCTTTACGAGGTACTATTTGGCCAGTGATAGCTAAAAAGACGGATAATGGGCTTCAAGACGACTATATCCAATTACTAAAACAAGACTCTGTTTACGCAAAAGCTATCACCCGTGATCTGCATCGCACATTTCCTCAACATCCCTTTTTCCAATCTCACGTCGGCCAAGAAGCGTTATTTAATGTAGTGAAAGCATATTCAATTTATGATCCTGAAGTTGGATATTGCCAAGGCATCGCATTTATAGCTGGACCGTTGCTCTTGCATGTAAGTTTATATAATTAAGGGGGTTAATTCGCAATTAATAAACCAACATAGATGCCAGAGGAAGAAGCATTTTGTATTTTGGTCCAATTAATGCAAAAATATCATTTACGAGGTCATTATACGCCTCAGTTGGATCTGCTACGACAAAGACTATTTCAATTCGATGGCCTGCTGCTGGACCATTTGCCACACATTCACAGACACTTTAACGAACAGGGAGTGCGCTCCAACATGTACGCTTCTCAATGGTTTTTGACCCTTTTCGCATACAAATTTCCGCTGGATGTAGTGTATCGCATTTACGACACTCTCTTCACAGAAGGTGTTGATTGCTTATTCCGCATCGGCTTAGCGCTGTTATTCAAGAATCAATGCACAATTTTATCGCTGGATTTTGAAGCCTTGGTGACTTATTTGAAAGATGACATGCTGACAGTGTACAAGGATAACATTACTGATCTACTATGCGAGTCATTTGAGATAAAGATATCACACAAAAAGCTAGATAAGCTAGCCAAAGACTACCAGATTGAGACAGCCAAAGCAGACACAGAGGCAGGCTTGATCCAGTCTCTAAGGAAGGAGAACCGGCATCTGGCAGAAAAGTCCAGATCTGTTGAAATCGACAATGAGAATTTGAAAAAAGAGCAAGCGCTGGTCGCCCAAGCATTGATTTCAAAAAAGCTGGAATTAGCGCGAGTGCACGACGAAAATGATGCATTAAAGCAGCAAGCAGCCGAGCTAAGGCGAGTGATTGATATCATACCAACTCGCATTGAAAATCAGGTGCAAGCTGACATGGAAGCGCTGTGTCTCAAAAACCAGACATTAAATCAAAGAAACGCTCAATTGCAGGACCAGTTGCAAGACATGGAAGCTCTGGTCATTGAAATCAAATTGAAATATGCGCAAAGCGAAAGCGAAAGAGAGTTACTAAACCAAAGAGTGACAGACTTGAAGAAATGGATGAACAGTGTAATAAATAAGAAATAAATAAAAAATGAAAAAAAAAAACTTTATGTTTTCCCTTAAGAGGATTACTTTACAAGACTTACATTTTCCACCGAGTCAAGTTTTATAACCTATGAAAGATGCGTAAAAAAAAAACTAGATTTCTAAAATTATACCCTTTCCATCTTGTATTTAAACACGAACCATTTCCTTCTTTCCTTTTCTCTCCTCCTTTTTTTTTCCATCCAACACACACACGCACACCTGCCCCAATGCTCATTACCAAGTTATCTCGTTCCACCCTTGCGTCCATCGTCACTCGTCCTATGACAAAGCGCTGTTATGCCGCTGCCGCCAATAGTGAGGTATATAAAGCAGCTCCCCCCCCCTGGGAAAATTACTGACTGTATGATTAGCCTGTTAAAAAGACCGCTTTGTATGATTTCCATGTCAAACACGGCGGCAAGATGGTTCCCTTTGCTGGATACGCTATGCCTGTCCAATACTCCAATATGGGCATGTTGGCATCTCACCATCACACACGTGAAAAGGCCTCTATTTTTGATGTCTCTCATATGCTCCAATCTCGGTAAAGTATCATATATAGCTTTTGGCCATCAAAATGTCACAACATATTAATATGTACTAGTGTCACCGGCAAGGATCGTAAAGCTTTCTTTGAGACTTTGGTTGTTGCTGATCTGCAAAACTTGCCTACTGGCCAAGGTACATTGTCCGTTTTCACCAACGAACAAGGTGGTATCATTGATGACACCATTGTCATGCAACACGAGGATAGTTTATACGTTGTCTCAAATGCCGGCTGTGCTGACAAGGATTTAGCTCATATCCGCAAGCATCTCGCTGAATTCCAGAAAAAGGGTGGCGATGTCGACTTTAATGTCATTACTGATCACTCTTTGATTGCCATCCAAGGCCCCAAGGCTGCTGCTGCTTTGGAAACTTTGGTAGGCCAAAGCTTGAATGATTTTAGCTTTATGCATGGTAGACATATGGAAGTTGCCGGTGTTCCTTGTCATATTGCTCGCTCTGGTTATACTGGCGAAGATGGTTTTGAGGTAAGGTCAAAAAAGAGGTTTGAATGGACAAGTATTGATTTGAGTGAATAGCTGTCTGTCCCCACCGAGGAAATCGTAACAATTACTGAAAAATTGATGGCTCATCCCGATGTTGAGATGGCTGGCCTCGGTGCCCGTGATTCTCTCCGCCTTGAAGCCGGTCTCTGTCTCTATGGCAACGATTTGGACGAAACCACTACTCCTGTTGAAGCTGGTTTAACTTGGACTATTCGTAAAGTGTTGGGTCATGAACATATCGAAAATCAAAGCTAACGTGTATGTTTTCTCTAGCTAAATCTCGTCGTGAGACTGGCGGTTTCTTGGGTGCTGAACACATCTTGCCTCAAATCAAGGGTGGTGTCAGCCGTCGTCGTATTGGTCTTTTTGTCGAAGGTGCACCTGCTCGCGGTGGCGCCGAAATTTTGAACAAGGAAGGCCAGGTTATCGGTGTCGTCACTTCTGGATGTCCTTCTCCTATTCTCAAGAAGAATATCGCCATAGGTTACGTCAAAAATGGGTCTCACAAGAAGGGCACTGAACTCGATGTCAAGGTCAGAAACAAGATTCAAAAGGCTGTTGTTACCAAGATGCCTTTTGTTGAATCAAACTACCACAAATAGATATAGCTCTTCATTCCTCGTATTGTATTTTATTCCCCCCCCCCCTGTTGACATTTCTTGATAAAATTACTTCAAAATCGACTTTTCATTTATCTGCTTGTATTGATTCAGAAACTCTTATTGTGTTACGAACTAAAAATTGGTCATTGATAGACAAAGGTAGTTGCAGCGAAGGAGAAGTGCCAGTTTGAAGAGCAATCACTACCGATCTTTTCCAGTAATGAATGAATGAGTACAAGTTTGAGACAGTGTAAAACAAACGATTTCCTTGATCAATTGCTTGCTAAAATTTTCAATTTATTTTGACTGAATAATAAGTTTATCAATGGCATGATGAGAATATGATGATTACTGTATTGTCAAAATATATCAATTTAATGTGTAACGATTTCACGTTGTACCAATCCTCCATATACTTCAGAGTGCTAGCAGTGGTATATTTATGACACACAGCTCGCAATCCTTGAAAAAAAAAAAAAAAAAAAAAAAGCACTTTATTCTGCTTTATTCATTTACTTTTCAACAAGTTGCTCCTGGCGTTTTTGACATATTGATCTGCATGAATACAAATCAACAATGTGTAACTTGATTTTGATGCATTATCCCTCATCAGGAATGTCGATATGCAAAAAGCTCGGGATCTGGAAGCACTGTAGGCGTTTCCTTTACCCGAGATTTTCATCATAAATAGTAGATCTTCGCATTTTTGTTCTTGTTTCAATGTATACTTTTTTTTTTAAAAAAAAAAGCCAATATATACCCATAAAACTCGATATACATGGATAAAAATACTACTCATCTCGCTCTTAAGCTACAAGTTGAGTCAGCATCCATTGTCGCTCATCATCTTGATGATCAGTCTGTCGATAGTACTTCAGCAACAGATCAGCATGTCAGCACTTTGAGAAAATGGCTCTTGAAGATCAAAGGCGATATCCATGCCACGGATGATCCTAGACAATACCCTCAGGCAAAAAAGAACCTTATTGTTTTCATTGTTGCACTAAGTGGCCTCTACGGTCCTATTTCAACTTTGATTTATGTGCCTGGCATGCTACAGATGGCAAAAGACTTGGATGCGTCTATTGAGGCCATCAATGCGACCATGTCTGCCTATATTGCCTTAGCAGGTCTGAGTGTACGTATATGCATCACTTTTTTTTTTTTTTTTTTTCCACAAGCTGATTTAATCAAGTACCATATATAGCCGCTGTTTTGGTCAAGTATCAGTGATGCATACGGGAGACGACCAGTTTATATTATTAGTATTTCTATTGGCATAGTAGCCTCGATTCTATGTGCCTCATCTAAAAATATTGCCACGTTAATTGTTTTTCGAGCACTTCAAGCAAGTGGAGCAAGCTCAGGACAAACATTGGGCGCAGGGTCAATTGCTGATGTTTTCGATGTTGCAGAGCGCGGCAAAGCGTTCGGTGTGTTTTTTATAGGGTAATATGCAAGCGGGAGTAGGCTGATTTAAACTGGCTAACGTTATATTTTCAAAAGTCCATTATTGGGTCCATCTATAGGACCACTGATAGGTGGTATCCTTTGTGAGTTTCGTGGATGGCAATCTAGCTTTTATTTTGTAGCAGAATTTGGTATGGAAATATTTATTATTTACTCACTTATTGATAGCTTGTTGACAAATAACTTAGGCGGGTGTATACTAGTCTTGGTTACGTTCTTTCTACCAGAAACAGTTCGAAGGGAAAGACCCGTTCCGCGCAAAAGCAGTTTAGACATCAAAGCAGTAAATACAAACAGCATACGCTCCACTTTTACTCCTTTGGTGACAATGCTAAGCGATCTAAGCATACTTGTTATGACACTGTATGGCACTATTCTCTTTGCTTCTCTATTCGTTTTGGTATGAAATTTTTTCATGTAGACAGTATTTACAATGTTTTTAATAATACTTTTAAAGAACCCTACCATTACTGATACGTTCAAGACACTCTACAACTATAATGCCTGGCAAGTGGGTCTCTCCTATCTCTGTTTGGGTGGAGGCTTGGTAGTTGGTTCAGTCATCAGTGGCATCTATTCTGACAGAGTTATAAAGGATCTCCGTAAAAAGCTGGGACCAGAAAATGTATATCCAGAGTTGCGTTTGAAGACTGCATATCCTTCATTCATTCTGGTCCCTGCCGGCTATTTGATCTATGCTTGGACAACAGAGAAGCACGTAGGTGTGTATGGACCACTTTTTGGTCTGTTTATTTGTAGGTTAACACTGTGCCAAGTATGTAAAGCATGTAGACTAATTTGCACACATGTAGATGCAATCGGGCAAATGTTTGCCATGACTTCATCGTCCATATATTACGTTGATTCAAAGCCTGGTAGATCAGCTAGTGCTGTAGCTATCAACAATTGCATTAGATCGCTCGCAGCTGCTGTAGTTACTATCTTCTCCACTACATGGGTACGTTCTATGGGTCCTGGGAAAGTTTTCACGATTTTGGCTGCCATTAGTATTGTCAATACCACATTTGTTCTTCTAGTGAAACTTTATGGCCGTAAATGGAGAATGGATTTCGAAAAGAGAATGGAAACCGCGTCCGTCTTGAAGAATAACAGCATCAATGAAGATGACTCGATTATGCCTGATGTTGATGAGCAGGAGAAAGTATAAAAAATAAATTGATTGGTGTTTCACACAGTATCGTGCATCGTTAATTATTAGAGCCCTGAAGTTAGAAACCATTTATAAACCTTTATATTTTCGATTTATTCTATTACAAGAAAAGGATGATGGTAGCAATGATGATAAATACAGTGAAAGATAGCAAAGATAAAGGCAGTGATGGAGCGACTCAAGATGACGGTGAGCAATTTCGCGCATGCTCAACTTCTTTGAAACAAGTGCTTAGAGACGACTTGCCAGACGGCATCAGGGTGTTATTCATCAATACAATCGGTGCAAACATAGAGCAAGTATCTAATTATACCTCTGAATTCAGCAAGCAGGTCCTCAAAGTTGCTCTATTGTTTGCTGAGCATGCATTTGAATCTAACGACGGCAACTTTGAACTTGCCCACGATGGTGGAAACAGCATTGCTTCAAATACTGCCAGAAGGGTATTTAGAAGAAGATATCACTGTACCAAAGCCATTAGATTCCAGTTTTCTCGAGAATGACGATTTTAATGCTCACTATCAATTGCTGTTTTGGAGTCCCCCTTGGGACAAATACACTCGACATACTATGGTCAAGGGGGGGGGGTCATAGTAAACGTTTTGGGCCGTTATAAAGCCAACCCACATCGAAATTTGTCCTCACACGTTATCAAGATAGCTCGCCAACAGTACTACACAAATCTTCGAGTTATATGGTCCGAAAATACTATTGTCAACAAGCTCTTGAACTCCTTGCTGTTGATCCATTTATCTTCCATTCAAGGCCACTCTATCAAGTTGAAGAAGACTGAAAGAGAACCGGCCAAGCTTCGAAAAACCCACAGAGGCAAACTAAGTTAAGAAAGTGAGGATTAACGGTGGCTACTCGAGGCACAAAGGAGAGGTTTCAGTCACTGAGGTGAGGGATTCATGAGTATGGAAAACCTTTAGTGGGTGATTTGAAAAATCTAATACCATTTAAGCCCTTTACTGTAGGTAGCAAAGGATGCTGTAGAAAGGTAGAGAAATGCAAGCTGGATGAAGACATAGATCTAACAACAGCTGTGTTCAGTAGCACGCATAACGGCATTATAAAGACTACCAAGACAGTGTTTTTTTTTTATATCGATCGTTTCGCATCTCAATTGAAGCTTTACAAATAGGTTTCAGAACTTGGGTATGTAACTCTATGCCTTTGAACACTTGTGTATATAGTAAAAGAAACTGATTCCCTACGTATGTGCCTACTATAGAAGGTACCAAAAAAGGAGACTACGCCGATGGTTCAGATACAGATAAAGCTGATGTTTTTGAACACTTGGCTCTACCTCACGCTCTCATTGTAGGCTCCAAGCAAATCAATCAATATACGAGCTTGGTTACTTTTACAAACTTGTCAACTCGAAAAAAGAAGACTACAGAAGACGGATACAGAGTTTTGGAGATGGAAAAGGATTTTGGAAAAAAATAGTCTTTATCAATGCTCAAGACAACGTGCCGTGACCAAGTCTCAGCACTTGCAATTAGCCTTGCTGGTCTTGGTTGCCCTTTGTTTGGAGTAACTTTCCCCTGTTTCGACCGAGAACTCATCACTGCCAAGCGCACACAATTCAACAATTTAGCCCTATCTTTTTAGTACAGAAAACAGCCACTGGGCTCACCTTTCGATGGAGGCAATACTCTTTGAAGGTAAGTGAACAACTACAAAAAGTGGGGATAACTCAATATCTAAATGAGCACTGGATCTTTGATTTTATCCTTTTAATACCATTGGGTAAATGACATTTCGATTTTATAAAAATTGTTTACAAAAAGTAACCAAAACTATCTGTTTTTTCTCTGGAATTTAGCTTGCTATACGGATACAGTACAGTGATATATATTGATAGATATTAAGAAGCAAGTACTTTATTATGGTGAATATATAGTGTAATTTTACTTTGTTTCTAAAGCTTTAATTGCTGAAGAAAAAGCGTTGTCAAGTTGCGCCTTGAGAGTATTTCCAACAATATTTTCGGCAAGGAATCCTTTATTGACAAGGAGGCATTTTGTCAAAGACGTTGTCAATTCATTAATCTTCTGGATGTCTTTCTTGGCAACAGCAGTAGCTAATACAAGGTCGTCGAATGCAAGCTTCTTGGAAACGATAGAAGTCAAGACTTCCACTACTCTGGGTACTAGTCCAGTGACAACACCAACGACGCCGGCAACCTCATCTGCGGTGAAGCTATGAATGGAGCAACAATCATCATTAGCTTTGCTCAAAAGCTTTTCAATAAGTTGTTCTTTATCATGAATTTTCAAGGCACCCAAATAGCCATCGGCATTGCTGAAATTATCGATCTAGTTGTAGTTTAGTTTTCCATTTTCTTTTGCACAAATATAATATAATACTCTACTTACATCTGGTTTGGTGGCTTCTAGTTGAGCACCTGCTTTTTCGATACTATTGATACATGTTTTAGCTGGAGATACTTCTCTTTTGTTCAATGCAGCTGCGTTAACTAAACCACCCGAAAAGACAAAAATTAGGTATTGTTCTATTGATAAAGAAGAATTGTATACAAACCAGTGATGGCTAAAATGAAAGCAAGCAAGAAGGTAATAATTTGAGAACGCATTGTTTTATGATTAAGTGTTGATCTTTGAATTTTATTTTGAGGTGTATTTATATTCAATGACAACAATCAAATAAAGTGATCAGATGTACGACTGTTGTCAATGTGTGTTCTCGCTTTACATGTCATCTGGTTCGTTTGATGCACAATCCCTTTTGCTTTTTTAGTTTGCTTCTGACCTGCAATAAAAACCTGTAACTACAGCTATTTCTTTGACATCTCTACTTCTAATTCTGCGCGTTTTTTCAAAATAAGTTTCAGAAGCGAGATTAGTTCCAGCACCTTTGAACCTCATAATAGCAATATCGTTTGCTTGCCTATGTAAACAAAAAGACTGACGTACGGAATTCACAAAGACTTATGTCCCCTGAATGCGCTGATCATTGAATCCAATGCTTCGGGTTTTAACAAAGCGACCTATGCACCGTAGCTTTGATTATCTGAATACCCCTGATCACCAATACGTCTTTACATGCATATTTCTTTGAGTGATACTGTAAACTGTGTTGATTTAAAAGTACTAGTAAACAACAATGCATCTAAACCTATCATGTCTACAGTCGTCTTATTGCTGGTATCGACTTCAGAGTTTAGTACAGTGTTATAGCAAATACGTTTACAGGCTTGCAATCAAGTTCCTTGTACCAGAACAATTTTTTTTTTCGTTCATTTTCAGAGACAAATCACGTAGATAAGGAAAACGATATTGGAGTGCAGTGTTTTCTCTGTGTATTGCATGATTTGCAATTTTAGTTTGAGGCAGATCATTTTGTTTGTAAGGATTGGAGCCTTTTGTTTATCACATGCACACATAAACAAAACATTTTTGGAGATTGCCGACAAACAAAGTTCGTATCAAAAATATACCTGTATAACATAATCAAAATTCAAGCTGTCTTTTCAGGTATCCGATAATACCAAAGATGTTTCATTCAGAAAACGAGCATCTATGTATTCCCTTTACGCAAAGGGCTAAAAAAATAACAGCTACACATGCTTTTTGTTATTCAAGCTGCAAAATATGAGTATTCTCTATACATATGCAGTTGCTGCTCACTAGTAGTTTATAGACCCAAAATTTAATAAAGTTATTTCAAATTGTTTATTGCTAAATATCTCAAGGAAAGTATTAGGTATACCCGATGTGCGTATTAAGCGTTTTAGATCAAGTGATAGATTATGCATCGAACCAAATAATGTGAATTACTGGCAGTCTTTCACGCAACATGTTGAATCTGTAACGCAGATCCTAGTTCTTAACTGAGACCTTGAAAATCATATAATATACTACGCTTCGCTACGGCCCAAGATATCATTATTTGTCAAATCTTTCATTAATTCTTTGAATTTCAGTCGGAACACTCTTGAGCATAAATCTGGTCGGTCAGCAGCAGTTTGTCTAAACAAAAGCTCACTTTGTATTTCTGGCCAGTTAGGGTTGCAGGTGAATGATATAAAGTAATCAGGCTTGCCAAGCCGTTTTACAATACTCATTGAGTCTTGATATAATTGAGCCATATGTCTTGTTCCTTCAATGAAGGAGCTAGGAAGTATTACTTTCAGACCAAGAGAGTTGGTGTCTGTATCATCATGTGTAATTGCGTCTTGTAAACCACGATAGAGCTCAGAGCGAAGGCTGGATTGATTGTGACGAATAAAATTCAAACGAAACTGTTCAATTTTGGCGTACATGTCGACAATGTACTGGTGAAACAGTTTTCCAAACAAATGAAGACAATGATCGGAACCTCTATACATTAAACGAAAGCTGTAAAACTGCGAGGTAGACACCTTTATACCACTCTCTGAAACACAATCCATGGTCCATCCACTTTGCCCAGAAGGAGATAGCAAAACATAACCCATTGCGTCGTACATCTGATTCAGCTCGCTAGCTCTTCGAAACCCGCCATCCTGAGGTCTGATCACAATATCTCGATACTTTGGTTGCTCATTGTCCTGCCTTCCACCGCTACCCAGAATTAACACGCCTACCTCTGTTGAGGTCGTAGGTGCGTTATATCGTCGAGGATCAGGGGCTCCCTCAGCTCTAAAAACCATCGAAGCATCTTCTACTTGTTCAGGATATTCTCTTATAGATTGGGCCATTGTCTTCAAGTCTCGCACGATTGGATTGATTCGGTGCATTAAACGTTGTAGCTCCTCCAAAGTCTGAACATCTATATGGCTGGCTACTAAATTTCTGTTGCTGGTCCCATTGCTGGCATCATAAACATAAATCTGAGCAAATGCAGACAAACTATTCTCAATTGGAAGTAATGACCCAATTCTATGGTAAATGCTTCCATGAATTCTGAATGCGAAAGCACCACCACGTGAATTTTGGACACTGCCATTGACGCGAAGCCAAGTGCGTTGTTATAAGAGCGCACATTTTTCTTGAACTCTACGCCTCTACGATTGTTGTTTTGGACCACATCAGCAATGACTCGTGGTGTAGCTTCTAAAGGTGGAATAATATATCGGCCTAAACTGCAGCTTAATTGGAATCTGGCGGTCGAAATTCCTCCCTCAGTACGCTTCTAAATTGATTTTTTTTCGTACTTCTCAAGTCTTTGCGCCCTGGAACAGACAAGATGTCGAAAGCCATAAATCACGTTTCTAAAATAATCAACATCATTACAAACACTCTGATAAATGTTCAAAATAATTACATAGTAGGTAATCTCGATTGGAGCGACGGTACACGATCTGATGTAGTCCTTGAAACAAAATCATAATCGTAGAAATACAGATGAAAGAGGCTCATAAAAGACAGTCTTCAAGCTTTCTAACGATTTGAAGTGTCATTAGCACCAACACTTTATCTGATTGTGTCACTAAAGATGTAGAGGCCAGTAATTTTTCTGCTTGCTGTAACTTTCCTTCTACATGATGGGCTTCTAGATGTCTTATTGTGTCTAAACCATGTGCCCAAGAGTGTATTAGAACATTACCTTTGGATCCATTCGTCGCTCTTAGTTTATTTCTCACCAGCCAAGCTATCACGATAAACGACATACTTTGCCCAGATGATCCAATTATCCAATATTTATACTCATTAGCGTTACAAACACATCAAACTCGGCTTGGAGACCAACACATTGCTCACACTATAGTATAAGTACTCGAGAATCAAGATCACAAGCATACCAAAATACTGGAACTTAATGGTATTTTGCGCAGAGGATATATATAACTATAATTTGCTCAAAAAATACTTAACTTTACGAAAATAAAATCAGACACAAAAACTAATAACTTTATTGATAAGAAAATGCCATCTTTTTATACTAGATTATATCTATTGTAACATTATTTATCATTGTGGTTAAACATTGAACTTGGCATGTCATACCAAGTTAACTACGCGTTATATTGTACATCAATAGCTTATTCCTTGTCATTGAATACAAAGAAATACCAATCTGATAATTGCTTGCCTTTCTGACACACCAATTGACAAACAAGCATCATCCGAAGTAGTGGTCAATGCCATGAAGACTTTAAAATCTCAAAATCACGCAACAAAAAGGAAGTTGAATGTTATCAATGTCGGCTCCTCGTCTATCTCAACAACAGACACTACAAATATTAAAAATAGTAATTTTACCTCCAGAATCGTCCACTTCATCATACAAGTGAGGCATGCTTCTGCGCACTTGTGCGAGGCTAAATTGCCAGACTAGTTTGGCCGGATGTTTGAAGTTAATTTGGCCAGTTTCGGGACTAATCTCGTGTTTGCACTATGGGGTCTCAGCTCTCTGGCGGCCGGAAGCAAAGAGTTTACATTGCCCGTGCACTAGTCCGTAAACCCAAAGTAGTGCTGTTGGATGAAGCCACTTCAGCTCTTGATAGCGATGGTGAGCGCCTTGCACAGGAAGCACTAGACAGCATTTTGGAGGGAGGAGGAAGAACTACAATCACTGTCGCCCATCGTCTCTCCACTATTCAGAATACTGACTTGGTCTGTGTGGTAAAAGATCGCTGCGTTATTGAGTAATGCTCTCATCATGATCTTTTGGCTTTGAATGGCATTTACACTGAACTTGTCCGTGAACAATCCTTATCCATGCTGTAAATTTTAAAGTTTAAAATACGTACAGTTATTGTCTCGCTTTCTGATTAATCAAAAGATACCATAATGAACTTGCATCATTCTGATTTAGACCATGTGCACCAGATATTCTGAATTCTGTCTGCAAAAAACGTATTATAAGCTTTTATTTGTTTTTAACAGCGCAGATCTATAAACATGAGATGAGAAAGTAGGGGAGCAAGGGATTTGAAGAAAAGATAATTGATAATTAGATGTGTCAAACAAGTTAATCAGAGGCAGAGATCATGTTCTCGGGTCTGACCCACTGTTCAAACTCTTCAGAGTTCAAGTAGCCAAGAGAAAGAGCAGCTTCCTTCAAAGTGGTGCCTTCTTTGTGAGCTTTCTTGGCACACTTGGCAGCTTTATCATAACCAATATGAGGGTTAAGAGCAGTAACCAACATCAACGATTCATTCATGATGCTGTTGATCTTCTTTTCATTGGCTTGAATACCGACAACGCAGTTCTTGGTAAAGGAGGTAGAAGCGTCCGAAACAAGGCGAATAGATTGGATCAAGTTCTTGATCATAACAGGCTTGAAGACATTGAGCTATGTTCCATAAAGATTTAGCCCACAAAGACATGACTCGAATTAGAAGAATAACTTACCTCAAATTGGCCGTTAGAACCAGCAACAGAAACGGCAGTGTTGTTGCCCATTACTTGGGCACAGACCATGGTCATGGCCTCGCATTGAGTAGGGTTAACCTTGCCGGGCATAATGGAAGATCCAGGTTCGTTCTCCGGTAAGGAAAGCTCGCCCAGACCACAACGAGGGCCGGAACCGAGGTAACGAATATCGTTGGCGATCTTCATGAGAGAACAAGCAACGGTATTGATGGCACCGTGAGCCTCAACAACAGCATCATGAGCTGCAAGAGCTTCAAACTTGTTGGGTGCAGTCTTGAAGGGAAGACCAGTGATATTGGCGACGGCATCGGCAACCTTGACATCGAACCCCTTTCTGGTGTTGAGACCGGTACCGACAGCAGTGCCACCCTGAGCAAGGTTATAAAGACGTTCCAAAGTACCTTCAACACGGGCAATACCGTAAGTTAGTTGCTGGGTGTAACCAGAGAATTCTTGACCAAGGGTCAAGGGGGTAGCATCTTGCAAGTGAGTACGGCCAATCTTGATAATGTGATCGAATTCCTTGGACTTGGCGTCAAGGGCATCGCGCAAAGTCTTCAAAGCGGGGATGAGACGGTGAGTAATCTCGACAACAGCAGCTACGTGCATGGCGGTAGGGAAGCTAGTTCAGATTAGATGCTGATTAACCGCCACTGTTTGTATATCATGACTTACGTATCGTTGGAAGATTGGCTCATATTGACATGATCATTAGGATGGACGGGAGTCTTGGAGCCAAGCTCGCCACCGAGAAGCTCAATAGCACGGTTGGAAATAACCTGTTCATCCATATTAATTTCGACTCTCACTCACCCACTTTGCCGTCTTTCCAATGCCTTACCTCATTGACATTCATGCTAAATGTCCCAATTTAAATCAGTAAACAGGCACAAACTACCAACACACCATCCTAGACTTACTTGGTTTGAGTACCAGAGCCAGTTTGCCAGACAACAAGGGGGAAATGATCGATTAAACTGCCATCGATAACCTAGTGGATTCATTTAATAGGTTGCATTTCTGCCCAAAAAAACATCACCTACTTCGTCGGCAGCCTTTTGAATAGCCTCGCCAACCTTGGGGTCCATGCCATAGGTCATATTGACAGTAGCAGCAGCCTTCTTGAGAACACCGAAAGCTCGAATCAAAGGCTCGGGCATGCGTTCATTCTTACCGCCGATATCAAAGTTCTGGAGAGATCTGCCATCATGTTGCTGTGAGCTTCATCGAAATGTGAATGTCTGCGTGTGTGGTTTTACCTTTGTGTCTGAGCACCCCAATACTTGTCAGCAGGGACCTGGAGATCACCAAAGGTATCACGCTCAGCACGGAATTTTTGCTATAAAAAGGTTGAAAGTTTAGATAACCGAGATAATCAGGTACCACACATCTCGGAAGTGAAATTGATGGCCTACTTACCAAAGCAATGGAAGCGCTGCTGAAAAGGCGGCTAGAGCGGTTAAGAGCAGAAGCCTGGCTCAAAAACTTGGTCGAAGTAGCACGCAACATTCTATAGATGTGAAAAAAGTGAAGGGAGAAAAGAAGAAGAAAACAACGGATAATGTTTCTCCGCAAAAGGTTTATGTGATTTATAAGACCAGGGTGCCGTCTTTTTTCATGCTTGGTCCTCTTTACGCTCTTGTCTAACATTACAAGATGGCGGTACATGCCTGAAGAGCCACTTCTCCGATTGAAAATGACGTCTAAATCAACTCACCCCACACTTTTTCCATCAAATGAATTGGCAAACAGACCTCAGCAAAGCAGCTTGATCTTTTTACCTTTCTCCCCCTAGTAAAAATCTTCACTAAAGGCTCTTTTTACCCCCCTCATTTTCTTCCTAGATCTTCCGTTCCTGTAATGTAACTGCGTAAGTTACTGTTAATCACGAACACCAATACTGATGTAAATCAGTTATAATGCCAATGGGTTAAAAAAAATCCTTACGCTGAGCCTTTACATGCGAACATATAAAAAGAACATTTTATCATCTGTGTCCTTTCGACTGTTCAAGCTTCTCAACGAGAATTGGAATTTTTTTTTTGTGATTTAAGTGCATCTTTATTAATTAATCAATGGGAATTGGAGTACAATTGGGACAGTTGAAGAAAATGGTGATGTTTATTACATGAACGTGGAAAATTAAGGTTGAGAGCAAATATCAATAATTGCGTCCTCTTGGCTGCATTTACTCTCGATTGGAAACTTATGTATATTTTACTATTTACTTCTAAATAATTCCAAAAAAAAAAAGAGAGATCGGTTTGCCTGATACTTTTTCCATCAAAATCTTTAAAAAATACTAGCTAATAAATTTCACCTGTCCAAGTAGGTTTGGATACTATTTAATTTTGCATCTAATGACAGGTATTGCAAATGATTTTTTTTTACCAAAATCTGGAGTAATTTGCCTCTAGGGAGAAATGTGTTTTTTCGACCAAAAAATCTTGTTTGGCGTAAATATTGCCTAAAATGGTAATTTATGCCTTTTCTATGTAAATTGTTCGTCCATAGAGCAGCGAGAGTTTCTTCCTTTGGAGCCATTGTCAAACCAAAGTTGTTGCTTTTTCTTTTTCATATGAACAGGGTCTCATTTCAGGCATGAAATAAAATATAGTAGAATTAATATTTAAACGCAAAGACGTTATTATGTTGTATCATTATGTATGCCATTTGCAGGTATATATATTCAACAAATTTCCTTAATCGAACTTTTAAATTCATTTTGGTGAGGGTTGACAGTATCCTTGATTACTTGAACGCCAAAAGTTAATTTTTTCAAGGCTTTTTTGAATCGGCTACCTTTGAAATGACCAAGTATGTAGCAAGGTGGACCATTGCACTCGACTTAATGCTTTAAGATGTCTATAAGTGTATGGTTTGATGTACTCTTGAAGTAAGCCACAAGCTTCATCAACTGAGGCATCAATTCTACTATCGTTCTGGTGGCGACACTTTAAAGTTTTTGAAATCACAAAGATGTCTCTTGTCTGGGTTAACGGAGAGTCGGTTTTGCAAGACATGATCTCAACTAATTCACACCATTTAGCAAAATACTGCATTTTCATTTCCCTTCCAAGTTTCCTTGTAATCCTCAAGAAAAAGTGTAAATCAGACTATCAAACAAACTCGCTTCCAATAGCTAAGCACTCAGCAGCACATTTTATGGTGCATCCAAGTCAATATAGCTTAATTATTTATTCAAGTATTTCCTTTTACTATCTCTTTAGATGCAATACCTGTAATGAAAGAGGCGGAATTGCTATACTATGTTCAAAGATCGAATCTCCTTTAAATTTACACATGTATCCAGTGGCATTATATTAACCAGCAATGTTTACCACTTGAATTGATTATACAATCAATTTAGCAATATACCGATGCCTACACATATCGGAAGGTGCATACATTGTTTAGATGTAGAAACACCACTTCGCAATACAAAAAGGGCATGGCACAGCACACCAAAACAAAACCTTAATCATAAAATTTCTGCATGTAACATTTTACTTGATTTGGAATTACAAAAAAATTTTGCTTTAATAATGCTTTCAAATGAATGTACTCAATTCAACGTACCGAGTCGAGATAAAACAAGATATAAAAAGAGGGAATACATCTGTAGCCAAGTCAAGAAGAATGTCCATTGATTGCATGTACATTTGGCAAGCAATAAATAGCTTTTATGGCCACACAAGCACCAGAAATTTTTTATGATACGATCATTGCGGCTTTGAAACTTTTTTCGTTTATTACCAAAGACTGAAACCTTCCTGAATCCTCGGCATCATGGAATTTTGTGCATCTTGATGGTGCTATTTGATGATACTGTGACTCTAGGTTAGAAATTTTTGCGCTTCATTGGCTACATGTCACTTTTAAGGTACTGTTTTGTCGTGTACCTTATCAGTTTTCTGATCTTGTTCAAATCTAGCTTCCCTGCGTGTATTTGTATAAATAGAATAGAAGAAAAACCAGCTCCACTTGACTTTATAGATTATTCAATTACTCAAATATGGCTAAACTCATGAATATTTTAATACCTTGTCTGGCTTTATTATACACAAATCTAGTACATGCTCAGTCTGATGCTGGAGGTAAGATGATTGCATGTCCACATACAAAGCTGGATCTGACAATTTTTTATTTATTAGCTGATGCTGATGCACCCATTCCAGAAGATGCCTGTGCTTTGATTCCCCTTGAAGACTATAATATGGGACTCAGGGTTGGCTCTATTTTCATTATCTTTGGTACGAGTGCTTTGGGAACATATCTCCCCATTCTTTTGCATCGGATAAGCTCGTACAAGCCCGGAGACATTCGCGATTGGCTTTTGACAGTAGGAAAATTCTGTAAGTTGTTATATTTTGATTATAAGGCTATGCACAACTAACATTTTTTCATAGTCGGTACTGGTGTCATTCTGGCTACTGCCTTTATTCACATGCTCCCTGATGCCTTTGAGAATTTTGGTAGTCCTTGTCTGACACAAGGTTGGCTTTCATATGGCGCTTTTGCTGGTGTGTTCTGTTTGCTTGCCTCTTTTGCTCTGCAATTATTGGAAGTTGTGTCTGTTGCTCATGTGAACAAACTTCGCAAGATAAAGCAAGGCAAAGCTGACGCTGAACTTGGTAGCATTCGTCACTACAATGAATTTGCCCATGAGAAGATCCCTTCTGACATGTTAAATAATTTGCAAATATCCAAACAGCAGCCTGTCCTTGACGAAGAGAGGGTCGAAACCCACACTCACGATCATCATCATGTTGGCGATGATCATGGCCATTCCCATGGCGCTTTCTTCGAAGATGACGAAGCTTACAAGTATATTGGCACTTATATCTTGGAACTCGGTATTATCATGCACTCTATTCTTATTGGAATTACACTATCCACAACTGGAAATAGCGAATTCACTACGCTCTTGATTGCTCTTGTATTTCATCAGGTACTTTATACATTTAGTTAGATTATAAATAATTTTGCCGTGTGCTTAACAACAATTATTGATTTCCTTAGTTTTTTGAGGGTATGGCCCTCGGCACCCGGTTGAATGAAATGAGCTACAAAACATGGTTTAGACCAGTGCTCATGGGATTGGTCTACATTATCATGACACCTATTGGCATCGCTATTGGAATTGGAATTCACGCATCTTTCAATCCTAACTCGTATTCTGCTGTCTTGTCATCGGCCATCCTAGATTCTCTTTCGGCAGGCATTTTATTGTACAATGCCTATGTTTCTCTTATGAGTATGGAAATTAGTCATAGTGCTGCATTTCATAATGCATCGACTACCAGAAAGGTTTGCAGTTTCATTTCAATGTATATTGGTGCTGGTCTTATGGCATTGATTGGCGAATGGGCTTAAAAAAAGCTTCAAAAAATCCTTACTGTGTAGTAGCATCCTAATATTAAAATCCTTGTTTCCTTGACCTTGTACCGTATTAACATAACAAAAAATACAATTTGTAATATTTACCTTTTTAATCATTTTCCGTATAAAACATTGATAAAATTATGCATTAGCTATTATTTTCAATGGATATTATGTACGCTTTATAAGGTTGGGAACGACGTCCAGCTCCGTAACACGGCCATATGTAGCCACAAAGCCAGCATTTTGAATAGAGAGACAGTGAGCAAAGTCTTCCAAACCGGAGTACGGTACCCTTGTTTCGTTTGTGGGTGCGTCCTTTTATAAAATGATATGATGACAGTACTTGAGCGTCGAGTTTCTTCCTTTTGAGTCACTCGCGTGTACATTCAACCCTATAGTGTATTTAAAGAACGGATTGAATATACTTAGTAACAAACAATTGTTGCAGATTATTTGGTATTCGTAGCCTTTTTGTTGAGTGTATGACAGCAATCGTTTTCATCGTTCTAACATACAAGGAAGCCCAATGAGAATTCATAGTCCAAGCACGATTTAGAGGACAATGACGATTGTTTACATAATGACCTTGTCACTGGAAAGAGGGCTATACTATCAAGAATAAACTATATATAAATTTGATTTTCTATTAATAAAATACATGTATTTCTGGACACAATGTATCCAACAAAAGATGTACACCAGGCACAAAAAGAAATGATAAATAAGCCTTGTGATTTATAGAAAATATTTGTGTATAAATGATGATGAAGAAATATAATAATAATAATATTAAGATAGGAGAGAATACAAAATCTGAACGAGGTGCTTGACAAAAGGGGTCTTGAAAAATGTGTATAAAATAATAATACAATTATGAAATGTAATAGTGAGAGAGTCTGGCAATGTTGAAATCTTAATGTTTAGTGGGATGTTCGAAAACTGCGCTTTTCTGGATATCTGCTAGGCTCCTCACTCTCGTAAATCGACCAGCATGTTTTACTGAGGTACCATCTTCTTCCAACTGTCTTTGTAATAATGCCTCGCCTAAGCGTCTTCGTTTCAGCTCTTCTTGTTCATCGTCGCCACTGCCACTGGCAGCAGGGTTCCATTCAGCTGTTGATCTACCAAGCGTGTTTCTAAAGGTATCAGCAAGCAAGACAGCATCAGTAGAAGATAATTTATTATCATACGGAGTGAATGGCTGCGTGTAGGTCTGTCTTGAAGCAAGCGTGCCCACACTAGAAGCATTCTCTGCTGCACTCATTGGTACACTATCAGTTGATCGAAAGGCTGTCATTTTGGCTTGGGAGTTGAAAGATGCTGTGTCTTTGTACAACTGTTTTTCGTTGTTATTTCCGCTCTCGTCGTGTAGCTCATCTCCAGCACCACTGCCTCCACCAACACCTCCTACTCCAGCTGCAGCTGCTGGAAGCAGCTTGTTATTTCGTTTGTTTCGACGAGAAATGAGCATAGCCCATACGAGAGCGGTGGCACCGCAGATCAATGCGATAACTGCGATGACAATGATAGCGATAGCCCAGCTAGGTAACGCGGAGGAAGATAATGAATCACCATTATTATTGTTATTTTTATCGTTACTTTTGCTGTTTGTTGAGTTTCTGGTATTGGCTATGTTTGTGGTGCTGTCACCAGGAGGTGCAAATTCTATTTTGGTTGAAAATGAGTTTTGCAGACAAATCTTCTGATAATATTATATACTAACGAGTGATTGTGAAATTAAATGGTCGAGGAAACATGCTAGTTGGACTAGCAAGTTCTTGAGCAGAATCAAGTGTTGAGGGCAGATAAAAGCCTAGCATTGTCCAATTTTTAGGTGGCTCTCCTGGTTCCAGTGGAGTGAGAAACCATGAATCATCCACGGTTACTTCAATGCCACCAGTTTTCGTACTTAAATTTGTAAAGTTCTTGACATTTGTATATTCGAATTTGAGATAATAGTATAGGTAAAGGCTGATGGAATCCTAGTAATACATGATGTTAATATTAAGGGGGCGTGGGGGGGGGGGAGGAGAGTTGGGAAGGGGTTGTGGTGTCTTTTTCCTTACATAGCCAACATAAAAAGGGTAACTAGCAACAGGGAGTAAGTATACTACTGTATAATGAAAAAAAAAAAAAAATAAGAAATACATACTTGAAATTCCACACAAAATCATGAGTAGAGCCGTTTGTCCACACATCTGTTGACAGTGGATAGCAAAAAGAATACTGATTGCCTTGATCGGAACATGATTTGGCTTGATCAGAGAGAGCTTTTATTCAAATAAACATCAGAAACATATTCTTGTAGTGTTCATATAATTGGAATTACCACTCTGCATATGTACGCTGTTCAGAATAGAGAAATGAAAAGAGGAAAGAAAAAGAGGTAGTAGTATTTCGAGTTGTTATATTAGATCAATGTTGTTAAAAATAGAAAATTACACACTCAAAAAAAACAGCAACACGCACACGGCACTTTGGATCTGTAAAATGGCTTTCAAGCTGTTGTATATATTTATAGGAAAGAGAAGAGGGAAAAAAGGCGAAAAAGAGCAGAGTCTTGCCTCGTATCCCAAGAGCAATTTATTTTGGAAACAAGGAGGCATTTGGATAAAGTATAGTATTATAATCAATCTTGTACAACAGATATGAAGGTGTATAAACAGCGCCTATTTCAGTCTCCACTTTGAACAGGCTCTTCATCAGCTTGAATCCAGCATTTATGATTATCAAATTTGTATTAGAAATATCATTTTCCTCACCCTCACAGGCTTTCTTTCTTTTCTTTTCTTTCCTTTTTTTTTTTGCTTTTCTACGGCTAAATAAAATGGAACAGTACTTGTTACAGCAAGGAAGTAAAGTCAAGATTGATAATAACATATTTGTTACTTCAAATTACACAACTGCAGGAACAACACTTTTAACGCAAGCGCCATTGGCCTCGGTGCCGTTCCCTTCGGAACGATTGGACCGATGTAACTACTGCTTGCGAAAAGGGAATCTCCAATGTTGCTCAAAATGTCACTCTGCATATTTTTGCAGCCAGGAATGCTTCTTGAAATCATGGATACATTTTCATCGAGGTTTATGCGGCCTGGCCGATTATAGCAAAGACGCCCTGCTAAATGTAGATCAGTGGTTATTGGACCGCACTGCATTAACCTTGGCTAGTTTTGACACATTACCGACAAAGACAAATGTCCAAATACTGGCACTCAATCAATTGGAAGTTGTAGCAGCAAACGATACTGTGGATCGGCTACTTGTACAAAGCGCAAAGGAAAAACTTGGCGCAATTGCACACTACACACTTTCAGAACTATCCATATTATGGCAGCGCGTCCAAATCGCATCATTTCCAATCACAGACTCTGACATGCAGCTGGACCCTGTCGCCGTGGGCATTTATCCCATCACCAGCCAGTACGTCCGTCATTCATGCCGTCCTAATGCAAGCGTTATTTATGAACAGGGTCATCAGCTCATAATCGCTCTAGAAGATATACCTCAAAATGCACCCATCACTATCAGCTATGTCGATCTTATCGCTACAAAAAGCCAAAGACAGGAAGCATTAAAAGCAAGATTTGGCTTTGATTTCCATTGTGATTGTATCCGGTGTCAAGGAGACTATGCAGGACTCGATCGTTTGTTAGAAAGAGATACGGACATGACAGATGAGCACATCGAGCAAACACTGTTGCAGCAATTAAAAGCTTGGAGTGTGTTGGAGATGGTTAGAGAATACGGGAGCAAAGACGTTGCTATGCCATTAGAGAGCCTGGATGCACCACATCTAGCTCATTTCATCTGCAGAATGATTGCACCCGACATTTACGTGCCAGCGTTCAGTAACAAGAGATCAACAGCGGCTATGTACTACGATAAATTGTCGCCACTAACGCAGTTAAAATACACTTGCGATGAGGATGCTCGGCGCATTTTACCAGCCATTGAAGCGTTGTTGGGTATACCGCCAACGCCATTTCTGACTATCCGAGCAGTCAAAATTGCAGAAAAAGTGCTCTCACGATGCATATCAGAATCGAAATGGGTGGAAGCTTCGCGCTGTACAATATATTTATACATGCTCTATCGATTGGTGTACCCCACACTCTACCCCAAGATGGTCTATCATAGTTTACTCATGGCAAGAGCATGTTGGAACTCGTTGGTGCAATTAGAATTGGCTGGGATAGGCAAGAAATTGGAGCGTATTTATGAAAAGGGTGTCCAGTTGTGGATTGAGGCAGCGAAAGCTTCTATTTCAATGACATTTGGACGAAATTCTTTGCTGTGGAGAGAAGTTGCAGAGATACAATGGCTGTTTGAAAGAGACCAAAAACTGAAGCTAACGTGCTAGAAAAAAAAACACCATGGTAACGAGAGGGTTCTGAGAAGTGTTTTCTTGGTGATCGTTGCAAATGAATCCAAGTCGTTTTGCAACCTTGGAATATTTGCTCAAGGATTGGTACAACTGACAATATGCGAATTTTAATAAAGAAAAATCCCACGAATATTGTATTCATGTGATGTAACTCTTGTGATATTAACCTTATTTGGGACCTGAAGAGATAAGATAATAGCGTCTGCACTAGCATGAATGTAATACATACTTTGCGTTTCATGGCGATTACTTGTTTGTTTATAAATGTGCGTGCTTTTTTCCCCTTCTTCTGTTCGTTTCTTCCCTCTTTTTTTTTTGACTATTATCTGATACAAAAGCACATGTCCATCTTAAAGGTATTTGCGTCTAGATTCTAACAATATGCAGATGTGTTGAAATATCTGTCCGTGTATATAGTACGCTGCGTCTTCCCCTTCAAGACTTCTTTGGCCATCAATCCAGAGGAATACACATTCGGGCATCAGGCTGTTCTCCCTTGATTCCCAGCAGCAGCAAACTATGGGCCTAGTTTACGAGAAGATTGATGATAATATCATTACCGTGAAAAAGAGGTATGTCACGTATTGTACAAAAGAACAAAGAAAATGCCAACAAAGGCCATAGGTTAAACCGCCCCTTGACGTTATCTGAGAAAATTCTATACGGGCATTTGCATGAACCCCACACTCAGGAAATCGTGCGAGGATCTTCTTACCTGAAGCTCTTTCCCGATCGCATTGCTTGCCAAGACGCCACTGCTCAAATGGTTCTCTTACAGCTCATGGCTACCGACATTTCTCGAGTCCACGTCCCTACCACAATCCACAGTGACCATTTGATCGAAGCACAGCGAGGGGGCAAAGCCGATTTATCTCGAGCCAAGTATATCAACAAGGAGGTGTACGATTTCTTGGCTAATGCATCTGCCAAGTACGGTATTGGATATTGGAAAGCAGGATCTGGTATAATGCATCAAATTTTACTCGAGAATTACGCATTTCCTGGCGGACTCATGATAGGCACTGATTCTCACACTTGCAATGCGGGCGGCTTGGGCATGCTGGGCATTGGTGTAGGCGGCTCTGATGCTGTAGATGTGATGGCTGGCAAAAGCTGGGAGTTGAAATGTCCAAAAGTCATTGGTATCAAGCTAAACGGTCATCTTTCGGGCTGGGCGTCGCCAAAAGACGTTATTTTGAAGATAGCCGGTATACTTAGTGTGAAAGGTGGTACAGACAGCGTGTTGGAGTATTTTGGAGAAGGCGTCGAGTCGATTTCTTCCACAGGTATGGCAACTATCTGCAATATGGGTGCTGAGGTAATGATAAAATACGTAATTGGTTGAAAAAAAGCATTTATGTTGTGTATGTTGCCCTATTAGGTTGGTGCTACATCCTCCGTATTCCCATACAATCAACGTATGAGCGACTTCTTAAAGGCCACGGATAGACAACAGGTTGCTGGTTCAGCAGAAAAGTATGCGCGTAACTTGCAAGCAGATGAAGATGCCATGTATGATGACTTGATTGAAATCGACCTTTCAACATTGGAACCTCATGTGAACGGCCCGTTCACCCCCGACTTGGCGACGCCTTTGTCTTTGTTCAAAATGCGTGCGAGACAAGAAGGCTGGCCTGAAACACTTAGCGCTTCACTTGTTGGCTCAGATACAAACTCGTCTTATGAAGACATGAGCAAATCTGCCTCCATTGTGCAGCAAGGTTTGAACAAGGGACTTAAATCAAGAGTACCGTTCTTGGTAACGCCAGGATCTGAGCAACTAAGAGCGACTCTGGAGCGTGATGGACAATTGAGTTTATTTGAGCAAGTAGGCGGTACCACCTTAGCTACAGCATGTGGCCCTAGTATCGGTCAATGGGATCGCAAACAAACTTTGCAAGGGGAAAAGAATTCAATTATGATTTCTTATAATAGAAATTTTTCTGGAAACAACGATAGTAACCCTAACACTCACGGGTTTATAGTATCTCCCGAGGTAACTGTTATGGAATGGTTCACATGTGTACGAAGATGACTAAGGAAACTTATGCTTTAGATTGCAACAGCCATGGCATTTGCTGGAAAAATTACATTTAACCCTATGACAGACTCCATGGTGGGATCAGACGGAATCCCTTTCAAATTTAAGGCACCTACCAGTCCTGATATTCCGCCCAAGGGCTATGCCGCTTACAGCACTGACATGTACCAAGCTCCTCCAGAAGATGGCTCGGATATCGAAATCAATATCAATCCTCACTCGGACAGACTTCAGATTTTGCCTCGATTCCCTGCTTGGGACGGAAAAGATTTCGAATCATTACCTATTTTGACCAAAATCAAAGGAAAATGTACCACTGATCACATCTCCATGGCAGGCAAATGGCTCAGATATCGTGGGCATCTAGAACACATATCCAACAACCTCTTGATTGGGTCTACAAATTCAGAAGGTCAAGTCAATCAGTCTGTCAATGTCTTTACAAACGAGACAGCTTCTATTCCCGAAACAGCCCGCGATTATAAAGCTAGAGGCGTATCCTGGGTCATCATTGGCGAAGAGAATTATGGTGAGGGTTCATCTCGTGAGCATGCTGCTATGGAACCAAGATATTTGAATGGTCTCTCGGTCATTGCAAAGGTAAATAGCAGTTGTTAAAAGACCCTCTGAAAAGATAGAACATTGACCGTTCTTACTCTGTATATACGCAGTCTTTTGCTCGTATTCATGAAACCAACCTGAAAAGAAATGGCATTCTGCCACTCACTTTTAGTGTTCCGGATGATTACGAGAAGATTGACCCTTCTGATAGAGTCAGTATTGTTGGCCTGACTAATATCAAACCAGGAAATCCCTTGACATTGCGATTGCATAAAAGCACAAACACTACGATCGATATTCCTTTAACTCATACATTTAACCAAGGTAAAAAAAAAAAAAAAAAAATCAAAAAAATCAACGATCTTCAGGAACTACTTAACACTAACATCTTTGATACGTATTATATAGAACAACTTGAATGGTTTAAACAAGGTTCAGCTTTGAATGCGATGACTCTTGATAAATAATAAAATTGATGTATAATAGTCCTTTTAAATCTGAAGATTTCTTGAAAGGAAGCTGGTTGAGCATAAAAAGCTTCATTTGATATCGCGGCGATATTGAGGAGTGTTTCATTTGTCGCATCCACATGATTAGCTAATCGGCGAAGAGGTTCAAACTACCACATAACGAAAGATCGAAGACAACACTATTGACATAGAGGAGGTGATCAATGAACTTCGAAGCACGTATTTGCAGTTGTAAGATGATGGCTTTTTGCTTCTTTAGTTTCCTGACATAACCAAATCATCGATTGTACATTTTGTGTTTTTATTACTTGCTCCGCGTAAATTACAGAGTTTTGAGTGTAATCAAGCGGCAGGCGCAATCATCAATTATATAAGATATGAAGGATAAGATACGAAGAATAAAGTATAAAATGGATAAAGGATAATATAAAATAAAATAAAAATTATAAAAAAAGAAAGTATAGAGAGAGAGCCTATAAAGAAGCATGAACTTGATCTTCGTCGATCAACTTGGAGATGTCGAGTCGGATACTGTTCATTACGGCAGCGGTTTCGAAAGCCTTCTGGTTAAAGACAAACCGGTAGTGAGCCCTCCAAATGTTAGCCAGAGTACAACTGTACATTTTGATTAAGCTGCAAGTTTAAATTTGTCGCTGTAGATCTTTTCGGAACTGGACGAGGCCCTAGCAGCTTCAATATGGCATGGGTCAACAACCTTGGATACCTTGCATACAATTCTACCGTCAACTTTATAGCTTATAGTATGCGGCTTATTGTCATTGTTTATACGCTTTACTGCAGTGGTGGTATCAATTGACCTTTCTTCCCAATTGACATAGAGTTCAGAACTATTTCCAACCAAAAGTTCCAAGTTCCATAGCTTCATTAAAAAATCGGATTCGCTGATTTTGTTGGTTGGGTTTGTAAAAATGTATGTGCGTTCTCTGTATGCGTTGATGCTAGAAAATAGAACACAAGTCAGAAACTGCTCATATTAAAAAGAAGCTGTACTTACATATGGCCAAGGGCTTTAAAAATCCACTTATCAGCAGAGTGTACACCTCTTATGCTTTCAATAGCAATGTAGTAAGCTTCTTCTTCTTGTCCGCTCTTGATTTCCTTTATTATCTTTTCTACTTTCTCTTTGGTGGCATTAGATAGGTTTGGAAGGTGCTTTAATTTTTTTGATCCAAGCTCTTTTTGATTACTAAGATCAAGGACACCATTAAGACAGAAGCCACAAAGCGAGTGCTCTTCAGCTGACAACGAGTTATAAACTTCATAGAGCTGTTTGCCATAAGACTTAAATATTGATGAAATAGAGCGATCGTAAAAAAAAAAGATAATGCTATCGCCTTCCACAACATTCTAAAAAA
This sequence comes from Parasitella parasitica, assembly GCA_025201805.1. Taxonomy (NCBI): domain Eukaryota; kingdom Fungi; phylum Mucoromycota; class Mucoromycetes; order Mucorales; family Mucoraceae; genus Parasitella; species Parasitella parasitica. The sequence goes on from MU619309.1 coordinate 48,469, forward strand.
TACAAGTTGTCAGTAGATTGTTTTCTTGCAAATAAATATCATGACCTACTTGATTGGCGAGCGACTGTGAGCTTCTTGATGCCGTTGTACTTTTGGAACTTGAGGCTCTCTTCCTTGTGTATATTTCATACAACTTATTTTCATAATCGGCTTGTTATAGAACTGCTTTTTATCTTGGTATAAGATCCAGAATTCATCAACCTCATTTGCATTCATCAACTAGTTGAAATATAAAAAATATGAATGTTAGATAATCGTGTTATAGTATTCAAATTAAAATGAAGCTAATATTACAAGAAAATTTTGGTCAACTTGTTCATGAATCAACTTGCTTACCACTGGATCTATAGCAGCTGGATAGAATGAGGCATTTTGTAAATCTTCTTCAAACTTATTTGCGACTTGTTCCCTTGACATCCTTCCACATAAGTTGTTGTAGTAATAGCTGTAATCAAACTCAATAATTGCATGGATAAGATATCCTATTGAATTTGAAAAAGAGACTACACCGTCTAACATTGTTTAGTATGGAAGAAAGTCGCACTTTACAGTACATACTCTCTTTTAGGAATTCGGAATGCTCTTCCCTAAGTTTAATAAGCTCTTCCTTTCTTCCTCCTCTCGGCAAATTTTCTAATTTTCCTCGCTCAACAAAACGCTCAATAACGCCATCTACAGTGCTCTAATTAAGCTTGAACTGCCTTGCTACTTGTGCTTTACTCGAATCATCATCGAAGAATTTTTCAATGATGATTTCTTTTAGGTGCTTAGCAATCACTCTATTCTTTCGCTTCTGAATTAGAGATGGGACTATGGTCTTCTTGGTAACTTTAGAAGAGGGTTTCCTAGTGGCTGTCCTGTTTTGTTGTTGATAGATATTGGAAAATAGAGACAGTACGGTAGTATAAAAAGTTTGATACATGTATATTTAAGGCTTTTCTTGGACTTGTTTAGGTGACTATCTCAAAGTTGATTTTCTTGTTTTGAATGAAAAATTCCTCATATCTATTTTTCTCATGCTGTTGTGCAGAGATCTTTATTTAAGCATTTAGGAAAACAGCTGACAGAATGCTGGATGAAATTCATGTTGAAGGACGTCCGAATATAAGGTTAAAAAAAAAAGTGTCAATTTTTTTGTGTAAAAGAGCCTGGTCAATTTAGTCTAAATCTTTCTCAAAAAAAAAATTGGTCGGAAGCACTATTGAATACAAAAAAAATGAAGAGATCAGCTGCTGACTTTTCATGTAATCTTTACATAGTGCATGTGTGCGTGAGAGTTATGAAGGCATTTTCCTGACCACTAAAGATATGGGCAGTTTTACACGTTCAGCTAGTGGCTGATGACAGACAGATACGCTTATAATGATTGAATAAAATCTACAGTGTCCCTAAATAAAGCATTTACACACAAAAATGCATTTACCTTGTACAGACTGATATTATTATGATGAATTCGTGCATGGCGCATTATTCCCAGGCCAAAAGAAACAATGGATGCGCTTTAATGAATTCTATAAAGAAAAGACATATGATAATGTTTACACAATATGGCTCTCAATCATTCTACCGCGTATTTACAGTGATATAAATGGATACTGGTGATACCTTCCTTTTCGAAAATGCAAAGAACTGCCTCTCTTTTTTTTTTTTTTTTTACACGTGAATGTCGTTTTAATACAATATTATTACAATATCATTACAGTTTATTACAAAAGATTACGCAAAAAAGTCTGTTCACTAATTTGTGCATGCATGCCACATGGAATAATCATGTATGTAGTTCACAATTTTATTAAAATACTATATACATGTGCATGTATGCAGCACCACAAATGAACCCAAGAAAATGATTAGCTACTGTAGCTTTGACTCATATTATAGCATTATATTTCATAGGCTTTTCCCAGGTTGTTTCATAATGATTTGTTGTAGACAGCCTTGTTGGCTTTCTTTTTTGGCAGCATCCCTGCCGCATCCCCTTTCTAAACGGAAAAAGGAAACAAATAAAGCGATTTTTCTGATAAGAAGGCGACTATTTCAACAGTATAGGAGAAATCTGGGCCCTTCCATTGCAGATTTCAGGCTACACGAATTAAGATGCATGTTTTCCTTGTGATTTTCTAAAATCAATGGATAACGAATATTACTATGTATTTATAAATTTATTTGGTGCCTGGTTGCTATGGAGCTGAATTAATTTTAGTTTAGTGTGTACCTGGTTGCCATGCTCGGAAATTTAAGCGGGGTAAGCAAACCCGATCAAACATGCGATGCAGAACTGCCAAGGCAAATCAATTCAGGCACATATGCGACTTTCTCCCTATATGTAGTATATTGAAACATAAACAATATACATGGTACATATTGTAAAACGTTTCTATATGTCTTGATACTAATCAAAGGTCTTTTCATTAGATTATTTATTTGATATGTAAGCTGGTTTAGATATGTATTGTGCACGGATCTATAATATTTGTAGAAATAAGGCAAATGTAAATGGGGTGAGAATAATTTGCCAATTTGATGTACACAGTAGTAGACAAACGAAACGTGATCTGTTTAGACGGATCTGTTACAGAGTCAAATATAGGATCGACGGCGAATAATACAGAAATATAAACAAAATATAAATAGCCTTTAAACAAGTAAACACAATCAGCTGAATGCAAACGAAAAAGTACAATTCTTGACATACAAATACACATATACAAGCAAATACACGTATACGAACAAATATAATTATCCCACGGCATTCCTTGATACAATAAAATATAAATTGATGCAAGATGCATATATTGAAACCAAACCAAAGGCTTGTGTTAAGTTCGCGCTTTTTTTTTATATATAGAAAATGTATATTAAATATCATTTACATCATTTTGCGCATATAACGCATAGTTTTTTGTATACATAGTCCACCCCCCAAATATTTTTATTAGCTTTTAGCCGAATTGCGTAATAATTATCATCTTCCTACTGCTAAAACTATATTGAATAGTAGATTCTAGATAAGCAATGATGGCCGGTTGAGGTTATACACAAGAAGAAACTATATCCCGAAACCAATTCACGGTAAATTAAAGCTATCATGGGATGATTGGACTAGAATATAAGGAAAACAGAGATGAATAGTGTAACAGTCAGAGATGCTGCCCTCACAAGCTGCACGGTTATCATAAAACGAATACGTTTTAAGATAATAGTGGACGTGAACCAATATTCAACAGGATGTTTCTTCTTTTTTCCCCTTCTTTCGCTAAAATAACCTTCTTATTCTTCGACCATTTCTTCGACAGGGCACATCATGTATGCAATATGCTGTGCAATGGACCGCAACTCCGCGTACCCCATTTCCCTCCATTTTATCTGTTTGTTCTACTACTTGCAAACACAGGCGGAGTAGTTGAGGTTCTCAAAAATTATATCATTTGGCACCAGATTCAAAAATCAAAAGATTTTGCTTTTGTATACCCCAATTATAGATTAACTAGAAGAGAAATGATTCGTCATGATAATGAGTAATGCAAAGAGCGTCTCTAGTCATTATAGTAAAATAAAATTGTAAACAAAAAACGCACGAGCCAAGTTGTAGAATAAAAAGATGTAATGTTGGCAAAGTAACTTTAAAATCATACTGTTTGGCTTCTAAAAGATTAAATCATTATCATCTTTTTCAAAACGGCTTATCTCTGATTTCTCATCGCTCAACTAATCAAGTTATCTATTGAGCACAAGATTACATAGATTTCTTCTATTCTTTTTTTAAAAACAAATACACTATCGTAATAAAAAGAAGTGTGGCAGAGTTTATAAAATGTAACATGCAATTCTATCACGGGTCGAGGTTTCTAAGAAACTGGCGTACAGAGTTCGAGTTTAAACTGTATAACACAAGGAGTCGGGGCCATTTGTTTTTGCTCCTTATGTCGTAAGTGATCGATCATAATACGGTTTATTGATTATAAGCAAAATGTTCTGCTGTTTTACGTGCAATGGGTGTCTTTTTTTATATGTATATATTTGCTAGTTTTTTGTATATTCCAATTACAAGGTAGAATCCCCGTGATCAAGCCTGTGATCTTGTGCTCATTTGTAAGACTTTAAAGTAGAAAAAAAAATGAGAAAAATGAGAGAGATGTATTAGCTTGGGGGGAGGGATGGGGGAGGACTTGTCCTTCTTTCACACATTGATTTGCTTGTGGAATGTGAAACATCTTTTTTAACTAAAATGTTATAAGCAGCAGCTTGCTTTCATTCAGAAACAGACACAAGCAGCATCAATTTATAGCAACACAATGAATAACCAAAAAAAAAAAAGAAGAAAAAAGCCACTTGTATTTGTATAAATAAAGCGTCTTTCAACATTCCAAATTTTTGCTTTTTCACTTTCTTTCTCTTCTTTTATTTACAAAAAAATGGGGTTCGTTCGTTTTGGTCAATTCATTAGTAGATGCAATAAAAGTTCAGATCCAACAAGCCCATATGTTTGCTTTGGCCGAGGCAAAAGTTACTGCCTTGTTCACAAGCGATACTTTGAAAACAGCTGGTGTCCAGATTGCAGTCGTTCAAGTCGTAAGTTGTATAAAATTATGATCTGAGGATTTTGTTATTGAAAAACACTTTGATAGATCATTAACTGATGTATGTCCTATATCCATTAAAAAACATGAACCAAAAAAAAAGTATAGCCGCCGCGCCGAAAAAGCTACTCTTCTCCTCTTCATATCGTCTTTAGTTCCATACTGTAAATGTTTCCTGCCTTATCTCTCCATTTTCAACAACAACAACAACAACCGCAACCGCAACCAAAAAAAAAAAGAAATCTCTTTTTTACGAGAAACTATATTCCCTCATCTTTTCTATTACCCTTCTTTTTAAAAAAAATTATGTAATATCTATGTCCCTATTCTTTTTGTCAATCAGTAGAATCATTGGCAATAAAAAAACGTAAAAAAATTATATTATTATATACTCTTAACATATCCTTTTTTTTCAAAAAAAAAATGAAATAAATTCAATTACTATTATTATCATGATAAGAAGCACGACCATTTCTCTGGGGAGCATTAAGATTGACAAAAAAAATGAAGGAATCTTTGGCGATCTTGCCCACGTTTCAGTTACAAGATTTTGAGTAGAAATCGTTCTAATAAGTTGTGATCGCATGATTACGCACAAACACCGCACAGGTATTTCATGTGTAACTCCATAATATATTGAGCTGAGGAAAACCTGTGTGATTAAAGCAACATTATGATTTATTATCTTGTTTGCGAAATATCAAATAAAATTTTGCGTGCATGACCTTGGTTGTTGTATACAAATGCTGTACATCAAGCTTTTGCTATATACTTTTTCTTGATTGCACCCCTTCATCGTCTTAGATTAAAGAATAAGTTTGTATAAAATAAAGTAATAGTGCCCAACTCTAGTTTCTATATTGGGAGAATAACTTTATAAGGATTTCTGTATGTCAGTTCAGCAGACCTTATTAATCTATAATTAACTTTTATACGACTGTTTCTATTGAAGTAAATTCATTTTGTCCTTAGTATGTATTACACTGCAGTGTTATGTGTATCATGTCTGTTATTTGACGCCAAATATGTATTTGCTATTTATTTATAAAGTTGCATCATATTCGATAGACAAAAAAGGACTTGTAGTAAATTCGTAATAAATCGACTACATAGAGAGTTATTTTGGAGAGATACATAGCATATTAAGTGTAACAAAGTCAGCAATATAAATACATTGATAAAAAGGAATGCATTTCATTATACACTTGTATACATTTGCGTTTTTGTACTACAAAATACAAGAAGCTGTACATTTTTTGGATCATGTATTATATATAATAAAATAATGGGTATGCATGCATATTATATGTACCTCCTACCAAAACCCCATAAAATCTACTTTGCATATATTTTTTTACATTCAAAAAAAAGTATGGGCGTCTGCATCATCTATGAATATAGGTTTAAAAGTAGGGTTTCACTTGATTGCTGCAAAAACATCTGAATTAGGTATATAACATTTTTGTTTCGTTCCATTGTACGACGCACATCGTAATTGAAACTTAAGAATTCAAAAATACTCAAATCATATACGTTAACTGGATTTAACTAGACTAGTAATATACATATACAGCATGTAATCGTCTGGATAATTGGTTGATTTATCATACCAAGGCAATAAAATAAAGTTATGCTTTTCATCTCGTATAAATATAGTTTCAAGTGCTACAATTGCCATTTTTCTTCAAGTTTTTCTCATAAAAAGAAAATACGAATGAACTCTACAGCTCATTTCAATAAGTATGCACGCTTGAAAAATCTATCATCCTTTCTTTGACAAGTACAAAAATCTTAAAATTGAATCAGTGTAGGGTACGACGGATGTTGAAAATATTCTGTTCTGTCGTTGCCATGGAAACAAAATCAGGAACAACCTTGCCCATCTTATGGCTCTATGAATTCAACTGGACAAGCTTTTTTTTAAAAAAAATGAAAAGTAATTGGTCAAGTAATTAAAGTAAATACGAGTCCTCAAATATTACTCCTATAGATATACAACATTCGTCAATCTTCAAGCCAGGAGAAAGACATTATTTGCACTGAAATCTATACTCTAATATAGGTGGTCTTTCGCAAACACCATTTGCCAAACTTATACAAAAGTATTATCCAGCATGTGCTGCTCTTTTGTGAAAATCCTATGAAAAATAGGATGAAAAGAGAATGTTACCAAAGCTTTCTGAGGTTTTATAATTCTTAAATTTTTACAATTCCAGAACGACGTTGAATGCTTCTTTAAAGAACATTTCAGCATTTCATTTTTTTTTAACGCTATCGATAAACGGAATTATAGAAACGCCTAGACATAATGGTAAACTTTTAAAATGTATTTAAAGCGTGCAAAAAAGTATCGTTATGTAAATTGCAGTAAAGCTCATTATCTCCATGCATTTTTTTTTTGAATGATAGAAACAAGCGGGAGAAAGAATCCCCGAGCCTATGTTACATGGAAGAAATCAAGTGTAAGCCAATTAAAACAAGATGCCTCATTGAGTCACTGCCTGTTCAAGCATTTTGTGGTCGGATCTACGAATTGACAGGTAACCAAGGCGCCTGAGTCACTAGCAACTACACGCAACTTGGTAAAGATTGACCAATAGTATCAGTAATCTTATTGAGTCAGGATAAATGCAAATCATTACTTTATAATAGCTTGCTCGCATCCGCAGGCTTTTCTTATTTCTTTAACTTGTTTCTTACATTTTTTAAAAAAAAATATACAACACCCCTTAATAATGTCTCGCACACTCTATGATAAAGTCTGGGATGATCATGTCTTTGATGAGCAAGATGATGGCACTTGTTTGATATATATTGACAGACACCTTGTACACGAAGTTACTAGTCCTCAAGCCTTTGAGGGCCTTCGTAACGCAAATCGTCCTGTGCGCCGTCCTGATTGTACTCTTGCCACTGTAGATCATAACATTCCCACCACAACCAGAAAAGAATTTAAAAATATCACCAGTTTTATCAGGGAGACTGATTCAAGAATTCAATGTGAAACTCTTGAGCAAAATGTTGAGGCCTTTGGCCTTACTTATTTCGGTATGGAGGATAACCGTCAAGGTATTGTGCATGTTATCGGCCCTGAGCAAGGTTTCACTCTCCCTGGAACCACCGTTGTGTGTGGTGATTCGCATACATCTACACATGGTGCGTTTGGTGCTCTCGCTTTTGGTATTGGAACATCCGAGGTAGAGCATGTCCTTGCTACTCAAACTCTTCTTCAAAAGAAATCAAAAAACATGCGTATCCGTGTTCAAGGTGAGGCTCTTCCAGGCGTCACTTCCAAGGATATCGTTCTCCACATAATTGGTGTTATCGGTACTGCTGGTGGTACCGGCTGTGTCATTGAGTTCTGCGGTGATGCTATTGCTGCTCTGTCAATGGAATCCAGAATGTCTATTTGTAACATGTCAATTGAAGCTGGTGCTCGTGCTGGTATGGTTGCTCCTGACGAAATCACTTTTGAATACCTCCGTGGTAAACCTCTCGCCCCCAAAGGTGCTGAATGGGATTCTGCCGTCAATTATTGGAAGTCCCTCAGTTCTGACCCTGACGCCAAATATGATATTAACGTAGAAATCAATGCTGCTGATATTGCCCCCACTCTTACTTGGGGTACTAGCCCTCAAGATGTTGTGCCCATTACTGGCTCTACCCCTGATCCAGCAAAGATTGAAGATCCTGTTCGCCGTTCTGCCGTCCAACGCGCTCTTGATTATATTGGCATTGCTCCCAACACTCCTATGGAAGGTGTCAAGGTAGATAAGGTATTTATTGGCAGTTGCACCAATTCTCGTATTGAGGATCTTCGCGCTGCCGCTGCTGTTGTAAAGGGTAAGCGTGCTGCTGAATGGGTGGATGCTATGGTCGTGCCTGGTTCAGGTTTAGTAAAGCGCCAAGCTGAACGCGAGGGACTGGACAAAATCTTCACCGATGCTGGTTTTGACTGGAGGGAAGCTGGTTGCTCCATGTGCCTTGGTATGAACCCTGATCAACTGAAGCCTGGAGAACGTTGTGCATCTACATCCAACCGTAATTTTGAGGGTCGTCAAGGTGCTGGTGGTCGTACTCATCTTGTAAGTCCTGCTATGGCTGCTGCTGCTGGTATCAAGGGCTGCCTTACCGATGTTCGCAACATGGAAATCTCTGAAATTCCTGGCACTCCTAAGCAAAGTCCTCGTCAAGAAGTTTCAGCCCAATTTGAGTCTGAAGATCAAGCTGAAGCTAGCTCCAGTGCGAACCCCACCGCTGCTGCTACTACATCAACCAGTGCTGGTGAATCTACTGGTATGCCCAAGTTTGATACTCTCAAGGGTTATGCTGCTCCTCTTGATATTTCCAATGTCGACACCGATATGATTATTCCCAAGCAGTTCCTCAAGACCATCAAACGTACAGGTCTCGGTAGTGCACTCTTCTATGCTCTTCGCTTCGACGCTGCCACCAAAGAAGAAAACCCTGACTTTATCCTCAATCAAGAACCTTATCGCCAAGCTCGCATCCTGGTGTGCACTGGGCCCAATTTCGGTTGCGGTAGCTCTCGTGAGCATGCTCCTTGGGCCTTTAACGACTTTGGTATCCGATGCATCCTTGCACCCAGTTTTGCTGATATTTTCTACAACAATTGCTTCAAGAACGGCATGCTTCCGATCGTCCTCCCTCAAGAACAATTAGAAGCCATTCACGCTGAAGCAAAGAAGGGAACAGAAGTTGAAGTGGACCTTATCAATCAGGTCGTTCATTTTGCCGGTAATCAAGTTGATTTTGAAGTAGAGCCTTTCCGTAAACACTGTCTTGTTAATGGCCTGGATGATATTGGATTGACTATGCAAAAGGCTGATAAGATTGCCGAGTTTGAAGTGAAACGCACTAATTTATGGCCCTGGTTAGATGGAAAGGGTTACAAAGGAAAGGCCACTAAAATCCCTGTCAATAGTGGTGAAGGCCATCAAAATAAGAAAACCAAGCTCGATTGGTAATATATGGAATAAAAAGCTTCTTTTGCTCATTATTATTATTTTTTTTGCAATCTCTTGTCAATCTCTCTCTTTTTCTTTATATATATATATCCCAACATTTACAACACAAAATATACTACAATTTGTTTTGAATAAACTGCATATTTTATACTCCTGTATAATTGAATCGATCTCTAATGTCACATTTGAAGAGTGAACGAAGCCAATATATTACCAATGTCTAGCTTCATTCCGTTGGTGCAAATTTGGAAAATATCACAAAGCTCAAAGACCAGCTTGCTTCCATTAAAACCGTTAATGTTATGGCTGATTTTATTGAAGCTGCCAGTTTATCTGTTTACATCTTTAAAGAAGCAAAAGCACTCGAGGATTCAGGGAATCATAGGAAACAATCAATATGCCTGTGTTTTGTATCCAAATGATTTTGTCTAACCCGGATATCAAATAGTGGTACCACAGGTGTCGTATTGACTCAAGCTGCCAGCGTAGCAGCTATCACTGGTATTTCCGCTGTGGATGACAAAGTGACATTTGCTTTGATCGCCAAAGAAGACGTTTACATGTTCTACCTTCCTTTTGCTCATGTATTTGAGCAAGCTGCTCAAGGTATTGACTTATTCAAGGGCGCAGCTCATTATTAGTTACACGAAAAAACAAAAAACAAATGTGCATAATCCACAAACAATTGTACTCATATAACGACATCCGTGTGCACATTAGGGCGACACTCTTAATTTGTTGGACGACATTGCTGAACTGAAACCCACAGTGTTCTGCTCTGTCCCTAGACTATTCCACCGTATCTACGATAAAGTTTTGGCTGGCGTCAAGGCGAAGGGTGGTGTCTCTGCCAAGCTCTTCAACATGGCCTTCCAAGCAAAGAAGGACAACCTCAGCAAGTCTGTAAACCATTGGCTTTGGGATCGCCTTGTCTTTGGCGGTGTAAGTTTGTTTAGCATTATATTTGCTGTCAATGTCTCATACCCTCATTAGATCCGTCAAAAACTAGGTGGCCGTATTCGTTTTATCCTTAGTGGATCTGCACCTGTCGCACCCGACGTGATGGATTTCATGCGTATCTGTTTCTCAGCAAAGGTGTTCGAAGGCTATGGACAAACCGAGAATTTCTGTGCTGGCTGTTTGGTAAGTTATGCAGTCAGAGAAAGGGAAAGAGGGTGTTATTGACAAACAACTAGACTATTTCTGACGACAATACTTCTGGTGTTGTCGGTGTGCCCTTCCCATGTTCCGAAATCAAGCTTGTTGATGTTCCTGACATGGAGTACCATGCTACAGATAAACCTTACCCTCGTGGTGAGATTTGAATTTGTGGTCACTCACTTATGCGCGAATACTACAAAGCTCCTGAAAAGACAGCAGAGACAATCGATCAAGATGGGTGGCTGCATACTGGTGATATTGGTTTATTTGATTCTGCAAGCCGTATTGTTATCATTGATCGTTTGAAGAACATTTTCAAATTGTCTCAGGTTAGTAGACGTTTATTTGTGTTGTCTTCCAGTCATCAGAAACTCACCTATTGTACGTACGTAGGGTGAATATATCGCCCCTGAAAAGATTGAGGGTGTCTATCAAAAGCATGATGTTTACGGTGACTCTATGCAAGCTTCTTTAGTCGGCGTTATTGTTCCCGACAAAGATTCCTTCTCTGCATGGTTGGCTAAAACCCATGCTTCCGTACCCGCTTCTGAAGCACTCGAAAATGAAGAAGTGAAGAAAGATGTCCTCAAGGTTTTGAATGCTTATGGCAAGCAAAATGACCTCAAGGGCTTTGAACAAATCAGAGACATTCATTTGACCTTTGACGAATTCACTATTGATAATGATCTCTTGACACCCACATTCAAATTGAAACGTGAAAGTGCAAAGAAGGTTTATCAATCCCAAATTGAAGCCATGTATGCTACTTTATCTAATGGTAGAGCCTTTAATTAATACCTAAAACCCTTATACGCACATTTACTACTCTTTTTTTTTTTTTTTTCTTGTCTCTAACTTGTGTATACATTAAATAATTCGATCGTGTTTTTTATTGTAATTAATTTTTGCAAGCCTGTTTTTCTAATGGAATGGTTGCATCAGAAACCATATTGCTATGGCACTTGTGCACTGACCAGCGTAAAACACACAGCCGTTTCGAACCTCCTTCCCCTTCTTCTTCACAAGTTTTAAGGTTTCCATTTAGGCATTCTAAAGATACGAATTGTGCTCCGTAACACAAGAAAAGGGATCATTTTCACATGTGAAAAGTAACCCGATGGATTTTTTGTTAGATACCAATGCCAACCACTGTGGTTTTATATGGCTACCTAAATAGACATATTGGCATATTACAATTTATATATTTAGGAAAATCAGCGACAAAGTCTCTTGCTATCTCGTAGACGTCTATCTAGGGGTAATTGCACATCACACACATCCAATTTATTTTTACTTGTTGGTACCAACTACCAGTGATGTCTAAGGTTGTAGCAGTATCGAATAAAGTCTATAATTCGTGGAAAAGTTTGACATTGTAATTTGGATGGTTATATACAACGTGCGGATCTTTGATGTGAATTCTGATTTGCAGATCCAAGTACTGACATATCCATACCCACACAGAAGATATTGGCAAGGATTGCTCAATACTTGTGTATAGTAGATCAACCTAAAATAATTTATTGAGTAATAAAGTATGCAGTCAGAACAAGATATGGACTCAAAAGACCTGCGATGAGCATCCAAACTCTTTATTAATTTCAATAGCAAGTTTCTAATGAGAAAAGTCATTACGGAAAACGTGATAAAAAACAAAACATTAAAATTATTCACTAAGCTACTCATTGTATCAATCTACTAGTGTTTTACTATTGCAAGGCGAAGATCCAAAAAATAGAACTAAAACACACACACACACACATACACATATTTCTTGATACGATGAGGCCACAAGGCGACACCGTTTCTCGAAAAGCTAAGACGCATATACGATTTGCTGGAGTGTCTATTGTAATTAAACCTTTGGTTGGGTTTCTATAGCCACAACTGAACTGCAACATCAGACGTAGATCCCTTTATAAGTGACATCCATGGGACTTGCAAGAAGGTAATGGAGACACGGGTTATCCTACCAAACACGGCCGCGAATACACCACCATTGTTAGATGCTTGCAATTCTGCCTAGACAGGATAAAAGACAAACAACAGGTCTAGGAAAACCCAATACAATTGCTGAAGGACAATTATGAGCAGTATGGCGTTTTGATTTCTCCTACGCTATCCTGTGCCAAAAGATCACAAGACGCCCATCCAGAGCAAAAGCCTCGTCTATAAATACACAATAGTGAATGAGTTCATACCCGGATAAAACGCCATATTCAATGCAATCATTTACGATATCATAGCAAATGAACTCATTACCAACATAATACATCATGTGCAATTTGAAAGTGAATGATCAACATATCACAGGGTACCAATGGTGCGTGTATTAATTAACCAAGATTAGCACGTATTGAACTTTTAAATATATAAAGTGAATGAGCCCAATAAGTGATGTTATGTATAAATATACGAGCTTTGAAGCGTTTCTGGAATAATTTTTATTATTATTATTAATTATATCCAACAATGAACCTTTGCACTAGTAAGTCGTAGCAATCAAAAGTAGCTTTATTAGAAGAAGACTTATCGAGCATGCTTTATCGTAATCTTTTAGTTAGTTCCGCCAACAATAAAACGAAGCCAGACAGCACCCTTAGAATACTTGACGCTGTTATAACAGATGAATGTCCTGCTTCTTCCATCCAGTCTTTCAAAAATAACTTTCCAGCATTGGAATCTTTGAATTTGGAGTATAAGATAAAAGAAACACAAACAGAATACGAATCTACTCTTTGGTGGAATCAGTTGACAGAAGTTTGCCAGGGTCTTAAAGATTACCAAATCACAATCATTAGCCCTAACCATGAAGATTACTCGATTCAACTCGAAAACTATGCCGATTTTCTACAAAAAATTGTAGGCACAGTTGTAATAGAATACGAGAGAAAGGCTTCAATTCGCTTGGAAATAACTGATAATTGGACATTGGAGGTAGAGCATAATGGTTCAAAGCTTCAGCTTGTCGGATTGGACTTTTTAGGATCCAGCATCTACGCAGAAGACCTTGTTAAACAAATCTTTGAAAAGGTGTTGAAACCATTTAGTCCCAAGCGCCTCAATATAGTCTATGAAGAGAAGAAACGAGAGTACACGTTTTTCGACAAGGTTAAAGAATTCTTCATGACAAGAAAAGAGCCACCCATCCTTGCTACAATGAACGACCATATTAGATTTTTTCGCAGGGATTGTTATTTTTCGAGTGTATCTTCTGAACAAAGTTATAGCAGCACAGATGGCTTTTATAGCCACTGGTCATTTGAATAACCCACTGTTACAATTAGCTCAAGAAAATTGCTATGAAGACCCCCTCACAATCCTTTGTATATGTTCTTGTTCAAATTTATAGAGATCTTATAAATATGCCCTAGAAAATAACTATGAATAAACAGCTTTAACTTTCTTTTTCCCAAACTCAAAATTCTTATCTAAGCTTTGGCTTCGATTTTATCTTTCAAGTTGTTGATACTTTACTTTTAGCTCTATGTCTGCCTTCTTTTTTTACTCTTATTTTACAAGTTAAAATCTTTTAAAGGGTACTTCTTGCTAGTGTTTATCACTACAAAGAAAACCACCGTATAAGCGATAATAACAGAATTAATCTCTTTTATTGAAGAAAGATTCTTCTCTGAGAGTTCTCGAAAGGAACCACTAATGCTCGCGGAATTTTTGAGCGACTAGCGGAAATGAGACAGCATATTGCGGAAGTTCATGGTACAAGCCGGATCATTTCAACAATTGATGTTTACTGTTATGCTTGGAACCAGAAGGGGTTTTTTTACTCCAATTGCGGCATTGCCGAATATCGTAAAGAAGGTAATGTACTACAATCTCTACTACGCCACGAAATGTAGTTTGCTTATGTAACAATTATTTTTGACTCATAGAAAACATTAGCCCGAATGCAGCAATATAAATAAATAAACGCATCTCTCTTTTTTTCTGTTTTTAACAATGAAAACTGACAATAATAGCAGTAATAGTAAGCAAATTGCCGATCAAAGCTACGGCATCCTTTCGTTGAGAGATGGAGTGTTCCTGAATGCATTTGGTTCTATGGTATGTTGGCTATATATATTCTACTGTACAATTTTCGCATCAGTATTAATTGATTGTTCAAGGTTCTTACTCCTCTCATTCCTACTTGTAAGCCAACTCGCCATTTATCGATCCATTAAAAAAAAAAGTATATACTAATACAGTATTCGCAGCTACTTCATCAAATGATTACGTATCAAAGTATTTCCACTTTCGTGTTCCCGGTGTGCAATTCCCTGTCGATAGTCTGCTCGTAGTGTCACTTGCAATGAACGCCGTTGGGATGTGGGGATGCTACAAGGTAATAGTCATATTGCAGGATCACTGAGCACCTTACTAAAATTTCAGCTCTGATAGAAATCAAAGAAGCTTATTCGTTACCACAAGTACTACTGTTATTATGAATCAGTATGCACGCCTCTAGTGGTTATACAGTCTTTGTGGTGTTCTTATCGGAATATAGGTGCCGTTCTTGCAGAGAGCAACACAAGTTGGGAGTCGTTCAGAAAAAGCATGAAAGAAGAGTATGGTAGATATGTCTTTGTCGCATTTGGAGCATTCATGGGCACTTGTTTCGCTCAGATGGTAATATAATTCAAATACAAGGGTGATTTGGTTTAATAGAGATCTAAATATCTTTGAATGTGATAGCTATACGCTGCTTACTTGGCTCGTCAATATGAGAAACATTTGCAGGTAGAAGCACCTGAGGAAGATGAACTTTAAACCTCGTCTATCAATTAGAATTCACTCATTGATGCAACAAATGCTATTGTAACAAATTAAGATATAACGTGCGCATATTTAGTCGAATGTCTTACAATTAAATTAGTTTGGCCAAGCATAACCGGGTTATATACTCGTATAATAAAAATCTGTCATAGTAGATGCAAATGTCTCCAAATTTCTTTCATGGATACTGCGTATGATGAATTGCCCTGAACAATCATTTGAAGACACAAAATAAGTAAAATTGCTACAAGTATCGGGCATTGAGAAGAAGTAATTCAAAAATTCTTAGACTTCATCAGATAATCTCTCTTGTCACCTAATAAAGCACAAATACAAGCCCATCCATATTGTTTATAGAAAAATTTCAAAAAAATATTAGGGAACTTGCACATCTAGTAGAGAATTATACCAGAAATGTATTGTAATATTTACTCAAGTCATAGTGTCTTGATGATTTGTTGAGAAATTGTCCACCAAAAGTTTGCGCAAAAAGACAAAATTGGCTCTAGCTTCTTGAATTCGAGCGTCATCAAGATATGTTTGGTACCAAAACGTGCTCTACTACTTTACTTGAGAATTTGGACATAATTCATTTGCAAAATTTAGTACTTGCTATAGAGCCATACACTATAAAATCAGCAAAATCTTGTTATGGCAGTATCTCGACAACAAAAAAGATAATGAAATTCGAAGAAGGTGATGAGGTACAGTTATTGCACTAGTAATAGGATGTATACCTGGCTTAGACCGAAAATCCATACCTAAAAATGACCCTGAAGGTTGCCCTTAAGTTGAAAACTGAAAATTGAATATGGGTTCGGTGGAAGGGGGGGGGGGGTCCAAACATAAAAATATTCAGAGGTGAGTGAGACTCAAATATGTTGTAGAATGATGCAAAGAAAGAAGATTTTGGCTGAAGGTTGTGTCTTTATAGCCTATTGGTTTGCAAATATATTAGACATTTTAAATTATGCCTTTAAGCGGGGGAAAAAGATAAAACTTTAGATTGTGTGCGAGTTATTTGATTCAAACATAATGCTTACATAGAAATGGGTTTTAAGATCACATTCTATGACATCTCAGCTATTGATTTATATCAAGATATTTCCAAGTTGCCTATTGCGATCATACTTTGATCCCCAATTGAAAATCGATGGTGCACCCTATAGCGGTGATGATATAGTAGACTTAAATAAAACACCGCTGTAATGAAAGACTACCGACCTTGGAGCCATCACCCAAAAACAAAGGTATTCAAGTCAAAAGGATCAAACTTCAAGTTGTGCTCTCAGGTACCGTGTATTTTAAGAAGATTTTATACCTGAAGATAGTGTTGATACGAGCGCAGGTTAATTTTCAGCATTTGAGTTTCTATGCAGTCATCGTAGCTGTTAGTTTTAAAATGCAATTAGGCTTCAATTTGCGAGCACAATCTTAGACTCAAAATAGATACCACTATATTGATATCTTCTCTCGGTTATTTGGCTTGGGACAAGCTAAATTTTAGCGTACATGGGCATTTGCGTCTCTCCTTTTTGATATTCTGCGAGCCTTTGCCTGTCAAACCGATGCTCCCGTCAATTCAACATTGACATCTTCGTCTAAACCAAAAACCCTCTGTATAGATAACGAAAAAAGAGCGACCTTCAATTTAAGTAATAGGAAGGTTTTAAAATGAATGATCTACTACGTTTATAGTAATTTTGGACATTACAAATGTCATGTTCGCTCATCGCAAAGCGAGTGGCAGCCGATGATAGAAAGCGTTTCAACACAGAAAGAGAAGTAGGTTTATAAATGGGTATTTTATTATAAAAATAAAAACAAAAAAACCATAAGGATAAGGAGACGTAAAAGGATGCATGTGTCAACTAAAATTGACGGAATATTAGTAACTAATATTAATTATATAGGTTGGATATTCGATTATTAGATGCATCATCAAGATCAGTTAACAAATTTTTACATCAAGCATTCAGGCAATGTAGGTAAGAAATATTGTATTCATCACTTTGGTTTGGTGACACATCTGATAACCTTCAGCTTTTGGTACATAATACTTACATTAGACACCATTGGATCCTTCATCCATCGGTATATCATATCCATCCATATCGCATGTAGCTCAGATACAGCCATACTTACCAAAATACAATCGAAATGAGATATGAAAAAGTTAAAGGATGTAAGTAGATGCCCTTGTAAGTTAGTTGGGCTTTTTATACTCGTTTAGTGTGCGGGCATTTAGCTGAACAAAGCAACGCAAAAATTTATCTCGGATAGACCAATATTCCGGCATGGCTGGCCCGGACGGTGGTGGGAAATAGACGTCTCTTCTGGTAAACTCTTCCATAATGTTGGATAATACGCTGGCCTGATTAAGAATCCTTCTCTTCCTCATCGTCTTTTTGTACTAGGTGTATCAAACATGGTAAGCTGAATGCATCAATCCATCCATAATCGAAGCTAACTATACATCGAATCATAGTCTCACAGGTTAGTCTTCGTCATCCTTTGAATTATCGATGCCTTCTAGGGCTCAAATGCGATAGCCTACCATGGAAGAAATTTACGTCAAACTGACAACTTACACTTTACTCAATTATACAGAAAATTCGAGGCTCCCCGTCATGGTCATTTGGGTTTCGGCCCCCGTAAGAGAACTAGATCTCACCGTGGTCGTGTCAAGGCTTATCCTAAGGATGATGCCAAGAAGCCCGTCCATATGACCGCTTTCATGGGTTACAAGGCTGGTATGACCCACATTGTCCGTGATCTTGAACGTCCTGGCTCCAGTAAGTCTAATTTTATAGCATGTCTGTAAAGCTCCACCAATCTGACATGTCAAACCCAACTTTACAGAGATGCACAAGAAGGAAATTGTCGAGGCCGTTACTGTCATCGAAGCTCCCGCTATGGTTGTTGTTGGTGTCGTTGGTTACATCGAGACTCCCCGTGGTCTTCGTTCTTTGACCACCGTCTGGGCCGAGCATCTTTCCGAAGAAGCCAAGCGCCGCTTCTACAAGAACTGGTACCGTTCCAAGAAGAAGGCCTTCACTAAGTATGCTCAAAAGTATGCTGAAGGTGCCAAGGATGTTACTCGTGAACTTGAGCGTATCAAAAAATACTGTTCCGTAGTCCGTGTCATTGCTCACACCCAAATCTCCAAGGCCAAGCTCCACCAACGTAAGGCTCACCTTATGGAAGTCCAATTGAACGGTGGTTCCATCGCTGATAAGGTTGAATGGGCCCGTGAACATTTCGAGAAGGAAGTTACCGTTGGCTCCATCTTTGAACAAGATGAGATGATCGATATCATTGCCACCACCAAGGGTCATGGTTTCGAGGGTGTTACCGCTCGTTGGGGTACCAAAAAGTTGCCTCGTAAGACTCATCGTGGTCTCCGTAAGGTTGCTTGTATCGGTGCCTGGCATCCTAGCAGAGTCATGTACTCTGTTGCTCGTGCTGGTCAACGCGGTTACCACCGTCGTACTGAGATCAACAAGAAAGTCTACCGTATTGCCACTGGCTCTGATGCCAAGTCTGGTACCACTGAATACGATCTTACTGAGAAGCCCATTACCCCCATGGGTGGTTTCCCTCACTACGGTGTTGTCAATGACGACTTTGTCATGATCAAGGGCTGTTGTGCTGGTTCCAAGAAGCGTGTCATCACTCTCCGCAAGTCTCTCACTGTACACACCAAGCGCTCCGCTTTGGAAAATGTCTCTATCAAGTTCATCGATACTTCCTCCAAGTTCGGTCACGGTCGTTTCCAAACTGCTGCCGAAAAGCACCAATTCATGGGCGCACTCAAGAAGGATATTTAAGATGGTTTCTAATTTTTATCTTTTACAGATCAAAAATAATCGCATTGTTATTTTTGGTTTAAAAAAAAGGCAATAAAACTTTATTCATACAAAAGAGACATCGGGTTTCTCGAATTTCACAATGCCTGCATTGAGGTTTTCGCCGCCATATTTTTCCAATGCTTGCAGTTCACGTCTAATATACTGTACGACCAGTGCCAGATCCGTAGCGTTGTTTGACGATATAGCAAATAAATTTCTCCATAATGCAGCAGCCAGGACAGGATCATCCTTGCACATGCCCTCATCGTAGGCAACGACACCTCCATGGAATTGTGCTAATAGATCCTTGATGTAGCTGTTGATCACCTTTTGTTGCGAAATGCCATGTTCTCTGATTCTGACTTCAGCATCCTCAAAGAAACGGTTGACTAATTCTTGGATATATAGTTTGCCCTGCCCCTCAGCTCGAAGATGGACCATCAGCATCCATACATGCAGCTGAGTCACTGAGAACCATGACTGAAAGTTATCAGGCAGATTACACTCTATGGAAACCGACTGGGTTAGACTATGCAGCCCCCCTGTCAAACTCGTTTTCGCCTACCTTTGATGTAAAAATCCTTGTTCAGCTCCATTTGCTGAGCACAGGTGCCGTACAGACTATGGCTAGCCTTGATAGCGGTTGACCCTGTCGAATAATAACCCATTGCCTTTGCTAAGCCCAACACGATCTTCTTTGTGGTTGCCGAGTATTTGGGCGTCTGCTCTTTGGATTCTGTGGTATTGATGGGTGATGCGGAGGAATTCCAGCGTGCGTAGATTAAGCTTGTAGATTTCTACGCAAACAATATCAGCCTCCAATGTCCAATACTCGGTGCGCCATGTACTTACCAAAGCAGCAGACTGTACGGGGTACTTGGACTGAGCTAATGAGGGTCGTTGAATTGCCCATGTCTGGATTTATAAAAATATTTAATACTTTCTAGAGGCTGTTTGCATGGTCATTTACATGTTTCGTAGCAGCGAAAATGGCTTTTCTGGAAATAACAGACATTGCTTATTGCGTCGATAATTTATTACAAGTAA
>MU619309.1:77477-92545 GCA_025201805.1 Parasitella parasitica
ATTAACTCTTGTAGCCTTTGTTCCAAAGCGATCTCCTTCCTCTCATTCTAGTGTATTTATCTAATCATAATATATATCCACAAGGAAGGATCGATATTCAATGAGGTATTAAAGAGAATGATGACATGAATACAGAGAGGAATAAACGCGTTAATAATGTAAAAAAAAATAGCAACCCACATCCTGATCGCCCAATTGCTCAACCTAGACGTCGTTTAAACAGAACAACTTCAACCAATTCAGTTGGGAGCGCTGGCAGTGCTACTGGCAGCACGAGCCCAATGACTCATTTTGGACTGGGAAGCCCTTCGTCCACAGGAACAGCAGCCAAACCTCCGGTGCAGCCAGCATTTGGAGGTTTTGGTACTGCCGCTACTTCGACCGTGGGGTTCAATACTCAACCTAGCCATGGCACAGGATTTCAATCAGGCTTTGGCAGCCCCATGACAAATCCCCCTGCAACTTCAGCGACCACCTCTTCTATAGGATTCGGTGGATTTGGTGGATTTGGAAGCCCATCGGCACCTACACCAGCAGGCAATCAGCCATTTGGGGGATTTGCGACTCAAAGCAATATGAGTGCATTTGGAAGTGCAGATAAACCACCTACTTCTAGCAGCACTGCTGGAGGATTCCAGTCAGGATTTGGAAACACTTCTGGAAACTTGTTTGGTGGTTTTGGTTAGTATATTTTCACAGGAACGTCAGAATGCAGTCCATTCAACCGCCACATGTGTAGGAAAACCATCGCAAGCACCCAAGAACGATGATGACAATATGGATGCGGATGAACAGCCCTCTGCAGCGCCTATCTTTGGCGGCTTTGGAGCTAGCAAACCTCAGACCTCAACGCCTGTGTCTGCTCCTACCTTTTCCTTTGCCTCTACCGAGCAAAAGCAATCACCATCCCCATTTGCAGGATTCTCGTTTGGTAAACCAGCAACGACTAG
The DNA here is from genome assembly GCA_025201805.1 of Parasitella parasitica. NCBI lineage: Eukaryota > Fungi > Mucoromycota > Mucoromycetes > Mucorales > Mucoraceae > Parasitella > Parasitella parasitica. Next base: position 78,428 of record MU619309.1, read on the forward strand.
TGCCTCTACAACCAATCCTCCAGCGTCAACAGCAACAACAGCAACAACAGCAACAACAGCAACAACAGCAACAACAGCAATAACAGCAGCAACAACAACAACAACATCATCATCACCTTTTGGTGGATTCAATCAAACCGGTTCCAGCGACACCAAAGATACGCAGAAATCTGCAGAAGCAAATAAGCCATTCAGTGGATTTAGTTTTGGGACACCCAATACCAGCACATCGACCATCTCATTTGGCACTACGAAAGCAACCGAAGACAAGCCTAGTATTGCCCCGTCACCGTTTGCATCATTTGGAATGCCACCCAAAACCACATCTCTGACTGCTGCCTCTACCGCTGCGAGCACATCTACCATTTCGTTTGGCACCACCAAAGCCATCAATGACAAACCATCACCATTTGCTTCATTCGGTGCTCCGTCCAAAACCACCCCATCACCATTCACTTCATTCGGTGCCCCATCACAAGTCGCAGCTTTGCCATTTACCGGCTTTGGCCAATCTGCTCCCTCTGCCAAGATTACCGAGATTCACTCCCCTGAAAGTAACAAAGGAGAGGACAAAGAAGAGCAAACTGGCATTAATGAACCGTCTGCATCTGAAAGCCTCAAGTCAGCCAGTGAAAGTGCCGCCCCACCACCAGCATTTTCGCTGAATACTCCCTCTGTCAAGCCTGCTGAGGAAGCATCTGCGAAAGATGATAAAAAAGTAACAGCAACTTCCGCCGCAAACGATACCTCAGACAATGAAACTGCCTCTTCTTTGTCTGACCAACAGCGCAAAATCAGCTCAACATCTACAGCCTCTGACACCAGCACTCAGGTAGTAGCAGTAGCATCTCCTGCCCCTTTTGCCTCTCTCGCTGCAAAAAAATCCGACGAGCCTTCAGAGCCAAACAAACCCGCATTTACTTTTGGTTCGTCTAGTAAAAATGCAACAGACGGATTTTCTATCGCAAAGCCATCAGACCCTCCTGCAGCTGCATCTTTATTCTCTGATAAATCTGACAAGAAATCTGAAGGCACAGTATCAGACAGCGCAAGCACCAAAAGTGATAAAACGCCCGTGTTTTCATTTGGAAACCTCCCAGCAGCAACGTCTTTAGCTGATAAGCCTACTTCCTCTCCCTTCTCGTTCTCATTCAACAAACCATCCAGCAGTGATACAGCTGCTGCAACCCCCAAGCCTTTTGCGTTTGGAATGAATACAGCCACAACAGCAACCGACAAGCCCGAAGCGTCGCAACCTTTCACGTTTAATGCGCCTGCATCTACAACTGTTGACAAGCCCTCTCCATTCAAATTCTCTGGGTCCACTAGCAGCTCTGGGGACAAGCCTGCAAGCTTCTCATTCAATGCCCCTGCCGTCGCCACTGCCAGCAGTAGTACTGGTTTTGGCAAAAAGAGAGATAGAGACGTAGATACAGACGATAGCAGCAACGAGCAACAATTGCACAAAAAGAGCAACACATCAAGCTTTGGTGCGCCCAAATCAACTTCTACACCTCCATTCTCATTCAATACTCCAGCCAAGGACTCTAGTTCTTCTTCCGTTACATTTGGCGCGACACCTAGCAAATCAGACAATAGCACCAAGGAATCCACCGCTGCTCCCACTTTTACATTTGGCAAATCGCCTGAAAAGGGAGACTTTCAAACGTTTACATTTGGCTCGCCTGCAAATGCTGGTGGCGCTGAAAAGAAAGACTCCTCTGCAGCGGCATCTACCACACCAAAGAAAACCTTTACTTTTGGTGCGCCTCCATTGACAACAGATTCAGCAACCACTGAAGACAAAGGAAAGGCTAAGGCTACCGCTGTTGACAGTAATAAGCCTGCTCTCTCATCTGGTCCTGCTACCACCGCCCCATCTTTGACACCTTCTTTCGGTGACAAGTCAGGTGCTGGCAAAGGCGACAGTGCCGCTGCTATTTCCAAGGCAGACAGCAGCACGCTGATCCACGGCAAATCTCCTTTATCCAAATCAATCTCACCAAAGACAGGCGAAGCTTCTTCAAATGAGGAAGCGAGCGACGAGAGCAAAGCATCCGCAAATGCTACCAAGAAAGTCAGCTTTAATCTCCCAGAAACCTCTTCTTCCTTTAGTTTGCAATCTGCGGCTTCGGGATCATCAGAGCCTGCATCTGTGTCTCTTGCTTTCAGCAAAGTCAAGAGCACAGAGGATCCAAATGCACCTGCAACATTGAGCATTCTTCCAAGCGCCAAAAAGGATACTTCCAGGTAAAAGTGACATCCACACAATTGGAAACAGCACAACTGACCTTTTTTTTTTTTTTTCGCTTTATATGTTAGCTCTGGCATAAGCTTACAAACGACACTAAAGTCTAGTATTACTGAGATGAACCAAATCACATACAAGACACGCTTCTGGGAGCTTCCGGATGAAGCTAGAAATGAACTAGCCTTGCTCGCCCACTTTATCACAGAACAGACAGACAAAAAGGATAAAATTGATCGGGAGATTGGCTCTTATTTTGGCTCCGCTTTAAAGGAAACGCATGCTAACACCATGGCACTGAATGATGTACGTTTTTTTTTTTAATTTGACCCCTGTGTGAAGGGTTCCTATCTAACTTTTTTTTCGACAGGATGCTGTTATTTTAGGCGAATGTTTAGAGGTTCAAAGCAAATCCATTGATGATCTCATTCTTTTGAACAAGACGCAGCGTTTGAATGCTGCTTCGGCAAGCAATATCCAGCAACAAGACTCCAAGAACTGGCGTATTCGTGGTGCTACCGAGAACTGGAACTTCTTTAACGATGCCATCTCAAACATGGAAGAAAGAATTGGCCAGTTATCCGATTCAGTGGCTTTTGTGGAAGAGGCCGTCCACGGTTTACAGGCGCCCACGCAATTCTCGCCCCAATATGTCGGTGCAATGCTGGACGAACAACGTAAAATGTACATGTCATTGGCTGGACGTGTCGCCGACATTCACCAAGAGGCGGATCGCGTTGTGAAAAGACGTAAATTGACTAAATAAGATGGCTTTATATAATTATACACACTCTCTCACAAAATACTCGCTCAAGTTTTTTTTTTTTTTTTTTTTTTTTTTTTAAAATTAAACACATTTTTTCAAATAATAAATTGTACATTATTATCATAAATTCCTGGTATGAAGGCCGGCTTTTTCAGAGAAAAAGAAGACGGTGGCTCATTTTTAAAAGCAGAAGCACCATCTCTTCCAACATAATAAACAAAAACGGCATCCATGTGCCTGAGAAAATGCGCTTTTTTAAAGTTCAAGTTGGGGCTTGGTATGCGCTTGCAACTTTGATGCCTTGCTTCTATAATGCCAGTTCCTCTATTCAGGGAGAAAGGAATGCATTTGCTGAATCTCGAACCTCGAACGAATTATCAATAATATGACGAGAATAGAAAGCGTAAAATCAAGGTTCATAGCCCGCGATCTCTGCTACTCCTCTTTTTTGTAATTAAAAAGTATAAGGAAAGCTGCTACTTGGTCTTTACTACAGTACTTTCTGATATACTTGAGTAGATTTCGCCGCAGGTCTCTTTATACAAGTATGCTGAGTAGTCTTGTTAAACTCAAAGGCCCGGCATGTAAAATTTTCTTCAAAAAAAAAAGTTGCAGAGTGTATCGTTCAAAGAAACTAAAAGAAGGTTTCGGAATTACCGAGAATAATATGGTATTTTTAGATTCTTGCTCATGTGTACGGATACAGTATATGTGGGCTTTTTGTTGCACAGCAACCATACAACGCGACGATTAAGTAGTATACTCCCCTCACAATAGTGAATTAACGTAGAAGTTGTTACATTTGATTTATTTCATTTAAAAAAAATAGTGGAGCAAATGCACTGAAATGTCGTTTACTGAATGAAATTATTAGCACACATACTGCACATGTCGAAACAAAGGTTTACTTACATATCTAACAGAAATCAAATAGTCACCCAACCCTTGAACAGTTTTATTACAATCACCGGCTTGCATATTTTCGCCGTACATGCCAATCAACAAAGCTTGCGTGGTCTTGACGATACACGCGCCAGTATTGTCCTAAATCAAACGAGAGAAAAAAATCAGACGCAGAGGCTCCTACAGAGTTTTTTTCGTCTATCATACCTTGATGATTCAAGTAAACAAGAAAGAAGTTAGCTTGAAAGGTTCTTGCAGAATTCTCGTAACTAACCTTTTTGCAGTAAATATAATTATCTTCACATTTTAAAGTAAAGTACTTGTTACTATTAATATAAACACCATTGGCTTGCACTGAGTCGAGATTGCTGAAGCCCTCAATAATCTTTTTAACCTCTTCGTTGCTCACCTATGCACTACATGCGTAAGTTTCAAGAGTGATGTCTATTAAATGGTATCTTTTACCTTAAACCCGGGAGAGGTAGCCCATGGATTTCCATCTAAACCGTAGATTCCTGCTTGCGAAACCTTACCACTACCAACGAGATTTGTATCTATATAGGCTTGCCAAGACATAATTTGTATTTTTTTTTATAAAACTGACTAAGAAGAAAAAGAAACGCACAAAAATCTTAACGATACTGGGCGCGTAATATAATCAAAAATTTAAACAAGAGGGTAGCACTAGGGGCTGTAATGTATCACGTGATTTAAACAACATATGATGATGATTGAATATGGTAGTAGCACACTTGAATATTGTTTAAGCATTTGGCTTTATTTTGTCTATGAGCGTTGCTTAGCGACCACGGCCACGACCCTGGCCCCGGCCTCCACCACGGCCACCTCTTCCTCTGCCGCCACGGCCAGATGATGAAGGTCTATTTGATTTCTCTCTTCTCTTTTCAAGAGCCACTCGGTCCTTACGAATCTGACTAGCATTCTTCAATTCACTCTTGGTACTACTAAAATTACCTACACGCTTCTTGCCTATACCGCCCTGTTCAGCAGAACCATCCGCTTCATTCATTTTTCTCTTCTTCATCTTCTTTTCATAGTCAAATGCAAGCGGATCAACACGTTTTGCTTCTTCTGATTTGTTGTGGCGGAAGCGCTTTTGCCCCATGTTTCCTGCACCTGCCAACTCACGCTCACCAGCACGAGGCAACGTAATGTGTTTCTTTTTAGCCCATTCATCAAATCGACCACTCTTGTATGTGGCAGAAATCAACGCGCCGCTTTCCGTACGAATTAACTTTTTGTTATCAGAACCAATACCAGTGCCCTTGATGAATTTCCTCTTTTTGGAATCCCACCGAAGCATATTCTGGCTCTTTTTGATAGCATCGTTGTCATCACCTGTCAGATCAAGCTGAGCTTTGCTAGCTTGTTCCATGAAACTGCCTTCGTTGGCCATTGAATAACCGCGTTCTGTATTAGCATCCTTTTGAGTGTACGATATGTAGAATTCTTCATCACGAAAGTTGGTCTTTTTCATTTTGTCTGCAAAAATGGCATTAGATTTCGCACGTAAAAAAAAAATTGCAAACCATCCTACAATTACCTTCTTTTGACTCTGGTATAATAAACGTCTGTGCCAGCTCTTCTTCTTCCACATTGCCGCCTAACTTTTCAACTACTTTGTTTTCATCACGAATATCAAGCGGTTTGTCTATTACGACAGACTCGGCTTCCTTTTTAGATTTATGCGCAATGATAATATTGTCAACAACTTGACGACGTCCGCGCATCATGACAGTAGCAGGAGTCAATTTCCTTGTGCCACGAATACCAAACTCAAAGATGGTTTCCGCAGGTCTGAATCCACTGATGGCGTTGATCATATTAGCGCGCACAATTTCAGCAGCGCTCTGATTTTCGTCATTGAGCAAAAGAGGATGCAGGTTGCTGAAAGCCTTCTTCTTTATGGTTACTTTGGCACGGCTGTAGCTCTCTGCTGCAGCGCGCGGTTTGGTACGATTGTATAGTTTGTATGCATTCATTGCGGTTCTGTAGATGCCTTCTAATGCAGCGTCCTTTGCGATCTTGTCATGCACCCAAGCATTGTCGTCAATCAACGAATCCTTGGGCATGGTGCCCAACACCAATTCGGACGTGTAGTCATATTCTTCTTTTTCACCTCCGAGCACAAGAGGGCGAGTAAGGAAAAGCTGCAGATCCACCAGGTAAGGAAGTTCATCAGCAGATACAAATGAATACGCCCAGCCACGACGACCAGCACGGGCAGCACGGCCGACACGATGAACAAATACCTTGGAAGAGCCAGAGAAATCATAGTTGATGACATTTTCCAAAATTGGGATGTCAATACCACGAGCAGCAACATCAGTTACGACGAGTATGTTGGTGACACCATTTCTGAATCGATTAATCTGGATACTACGGGCAGTTTGGTCAAGGGAGCCGTAGACATAAGATACTTGATATCCAGCAATTTCTAGCAGCGTCGCTAAATACTCTACATGATGTTTTGTAGCCGCAAACAGAATGGTTTGATGGTCTGCTTCTGTGCCAGATTTTTCCTTTTGGCCAGCTTTTCTCTTTTTGTACTTTTTGATGTCTGTTTGGTCTTCGTTTTGTGTGTGTTTCGGTAGTTTGATCACATTCTTCAGCAAATAGAGCAAGGCGCCTTCCTTTTCATTGTCCTTTACAGAGAAAAAGGCCATCTCAAGATCACGAGAAATCTTTGTATCCACATCTAAACGGACCAGCGTTGGTTCTTGCAAGCCAGCCTTTGCAAAGTCAACAAGCATTTTGGGCAAAGTGGCAGAGAACAGCAAAGTTTGGCGACTTGGGGGTAAGCGGGACAGAATTTCGTGCAATTGAACGGCAAACCCCATTTCAAAGAGACGATCAGCTTCATCGAAAACGACGTATTCGATCGTACGGAGATCCAGGTTCATTTCGACAGCCAAGTGCAACAGACGGCCAGGTGTGGCAATTAAAATGTCAGGGTTGGACGCAATCATTTCGAACTGTTCGTCCAAACTGTCGCCACCAACAATGCATCCACTTCGAAGGTCAGTGTATTTCATCAGCTCCTTGCAAACCTTTTGTGTCTGGAGCGCCAATTCACGCGAGGGCGACAACACCAACCCACGGGCGCCGGTTTTCGCTGAATGGGCCTTGAGTTTTTCCAGCATTGGGATCAGAAACGCAGCAGTCTTACCAGAACCTGTACGAGCCATACCAACAACATCGTTTCCCTGGAGGATAAGAGGGATACACTTGCGCTGAACTGGTGTTGGCACTTTGAAGCCTTTGTGGATGATGGCTTTAAAGACCGAATTGCTCAGGCCCATTGACTGGAAACCACCAGACTTCTTGTTTTTGCGATTTGCTGCCAACGTTTCGGAAGCAATGAATTTTTCATCCTGATCTTCTTCGTCGCTGTCGTTCATTGTAATCGGTTTCTGCTTCTTGACTGACGCAGCAGGCGCAGCCACTGCAACTGCAGCGGGTTTCTTGGCTTTGAACTTGCCAAACATGTCCAACTCGAGATCGGAATCGCTGTCGTCCTCCTCAGCGTTATTATTCTCTGGGCGATCGCTTTGATCGCTATCACTGTCCATGATACTCTTTGTATTCGTTGGTACAATTTCAAAATCAGAGTCGTCATCGTCTTGTTCAGTTTTCTTCTTCTTGTCCTTGTTGTATTTCTTTCGTTGGAATTCTTGCTTCTTCAATTTGGACTTCGAAAGTACCTTCTCGGGTGCTTTTTCTTCTTCTTTTTCTTTAGATGGAACCTTTTTTGAAAACTTTCCAGCAGCCTTTTTGCCCAACAGAGGCTTCTTGGACACAGACCTCTTGGACACAGACTTTTTAGCAACCATATTCGAAAGCAAAAAACTACAAAAGATTTTTAATAAAAAAGCAATCCTTCAAAATAATACAGTGCATGTGGCTTATGGGGAAATAATGCAAAGGATATATGTAAAGCCAGCCACGGGTTGTCAAATTCAATCCTAAATCTAAAGAGACACAGAAACTTTTGATTGCATGATGTGTAAACGAAAAGATGTAATGAGCTTGGTTCGTACTGTAGACTACAGATTCATGAAATAGATGGTACTTTTTGCAAACTGAGCAAAGAACAATAAATAAACAAGCTGTTGTTATCAGCATTTATGTTTTGAAATCGCAGCATTATGGGCTACATGAAATCGAGAAAATATCTCTCCCAAAATATAGGTAATCAAATATTATACAAAACATTATCAGCAAGTAGTATAAAAAGCGGTAATCTATGAATTATTTCTCTCTAATAAGCGTATTTTGATACAGATAGAATTATCGGAAAAGGTGGTTTATCATGGCCAGAATTTAAATTGGCATATTATTATAGAGTAAAAAAAAAAAAAAAAAAAGGTAGATTAAAATCAAGCTATATACATTTTTATGGTTAAATTATCGCTCGACAGCTGATGCAGATCTATACTGATGTCTGGTAGCACGCTCCTGGTAATTGGTTAGTCAATAGTGATCAATTTATGCTATTAAATGAGAGTAAAATACCTTTTGCCACTTGTCTACATATGGTTTCGCAAGTGAAAATAAGATTAAACTGATGGTGATGATCAAAAACGAGCGTACGATAATTTCGTCTTTATAAGAATCGCGCGCTATCATGTTTATATATATTTAAGCTTTCATGGTTTTTTATTGACAGGAGCAATATCGTACTCACCAAAGCAGGCTGTTTTGAAATCATTGCTTGGACATGTGGCGTCCGCAATGCCATCGCATATTCCGTCTTTTACGTTGTCTAAGCAAAATTGCTTTGTGCAGTTGCTGCAGGGTTTAGGGTCGAGCAGTGGAAGCTCAAAAACCGTCGAGTTGGATCCACAAAAGCACTTGCAAAACATTTTGATGTCGCCTGCTTGTATCGAAGCCATGAACGTGCTGACTACAAATGATGATAATAAATGGGACTTCATTATAATCTAGGAGTTGGTGTGAGCTGTTTAGTTTGGAAAGAAATGGGTGCTGCTAAACGAGTAACGTTTAAAAGAGTTTGATTTGGAAGGGCGCACACAATCTTGAATTGCAAATGTGCAAGAGAAAATAGTACTAAAAATAACAAAAGTTCATTGAAAAGATTGACCTATGGCTATTTTCAAAAGAAAAGAAAAAGGACATAATAATACAAATTATCTTGTTTAATTGTCTTTGGTTATGGATAGATCTTACATCAGAGAATATGCAAAAAAAAATTGTGGTGCAAAACGCGTTCTGCTTCCAATAGCCATCATTCTTTGGCTGTTATTGGGATTTTTTATCTAGAGAGACTATGCAGAACGTTTCTGTCTCTATTCATTCAAACTATTGAGCAATTGGGACATTAGACGCTGTTATTAGATGCTACAGTAAATGCCACTAATCCCATACGTTGACAAACATCTGCGATGCTGGGTGTAAGTATGTCTGTTGACTTTGGATCAAAAATCTTTAATTGGATTCAGGAACTGAGAGCAAGGTTGAAGGTAAACAAATTTATGTCCTTGGGACTTCATAAATTTCTATACAGATAATTTTTTATGAATAGGCGTGTTATCCTGGTGGCAGATTGTTTCCTTTTTCTCCGGCACTTTCTTATGCTTTCAGTTGATCTGGCGTCTTCTAGTGTAGAAGGCCTTGTCAGACAAGCACCCAAGCTGGGCTCTCTATATGTAGTTGCACAATAGAACAGCTAGTCAAACCTGTGCCATTTTTTCCATGATTTGGAATGGTTCAAAAGTGAGTGTCTTTGTAAAGCCAGCGTAGATTTTAGGCACCTGATCCCTTTTTTTTTTTTTTTTTTTTTTGGGTCTACGCGAACTTCACTGTGTTATTGTTAGAAAAAAGACAAAAAAAGTAAGAAAACAATGTTTAGCAATCTCAATCACACAAACAAGAAATGCAAAGTAATGCATTAGACAATAAGGCACCTTTTGGTTACATATTTGCGTAGCTTGGAGCAAGTTATTGTACTTTTAAGTTGACATCAGATGGAAGGTAGCGACATTTCTGACTTTTTTGGGAAAGGTATTTTTCAAAATCGGAGCGTGAGATCGTCAGGCCCGTTACAGGCATGCAATTTCTACCATTAGAAAGCCAAGAAGCACAAAATTAAAATAAATTAAATTTTAATTGTTTTTCTCTAGAATTGGGGAAGCTATAAATTCTCAAAGCTAATGCTTTCTTGAAAAAAAAAAAAAAAACACCAAATTTCTTTGGTAGCGGAGATTTAACGTATCCAAAAACAGGAAAGAAAAGTTCTTTCAAAAACTCTATTTGGACAATTCGAGAACAAAATTACTCCTTTGAGGTAAGATATCATCCTCTGATACTATGCATACCACGGTTGTCAGTCTATGATAACAGCTGTATTTTTGGGCGCTCTACAAGCTGGCATAATTTTGTATTTCCCGTATGCTTATGGAAGGAATTCTGTCGCGAAAACCTCAAAAACAAATTCAGAGGGATAAGTCAATATTTTGCTTAGTCAGAGCGCATTTTTAGTCTTTCAGATCAAGGAATGGCCTTGTACGATCATTTTCCTCCAATATATACCATAGTAAAAAGTTGCATTTTTGGGGTCAAAATCGAGGATAATGCACTTTCAATAATTTTGGATGTGTAGACACAAGGAAAAAATCGAAAAAATTTGTCATTTTTGCATCGAAAAAAAAATCATGCTCAAATTGCACCAAAATCATATATAATATAGTTTTTTCCCAATGGATACTATTTCTGGTGTTTTCAGGGCACTTTTAACTAAAGAAATCGGTCAAAAAATGGCACACAAAGCTAAAGTTCTTGCTTTTAGGCTGTAAAAAGACTTATCTGGAGATGGTGTCACGTCAATATCAATTCTAGTACATAACACAGCTCTACAAAGTAAGTATTCTTGATACCACAAGTATACCTTTCTTCATGTTAATATAAAAAAAGAGGCGTGGCCCATCGAGTTGGGAGTATAAAAGGATAATTAATGAATACTTTGCTGCAACAACCCCTTGTTCTTTGTGGAAAATTAATAAGTTGCTAATTGCTAGTCTCAGAGAAGCTCTATTACCGTTGTTGCTTATAATAATGCTTAATGCCAGTTCAAGAGCTCCTTCTTTTTGTGATTTTAATGCTAAACATGTGAAATAGAAAGCAAAATAGAGGTTTGAATTGAGGTTGAGGGTAATTTTACTAACACAAACGTTAAGCCTCATAATAAGCGTCTGGTAGAAATGTGATTGTATTTACTACTTCTTGTCCCTGCTTGAAATATTCAAGAGAGACATCTCTCTTCCCTCAGAAACTTTTCAGCTTTTATCAGTAATAAAAGTTTGTTCTCAAAAACCCTAACATATATTATCACGCACACTGTGATATTTATCATTTAAGTGAACCTTTTTTTTTTTCTTCCAAAAATCATAAAAAGACTGTATTTGAACAAAACAATAATTGTATTTTTATACATTTGATGGTGAATAAAGTTAGGTGATTAATATATTAGGTGTAAAAACAAGAATAGAGAAGATGATAATACTAGTGCTATGTACGTCTACGTATATCTAGTTGCCTGTGTATACCTATCCTTAGGCCCACACTTTCAATAGATTGTCCCAGCTACCTGTGCATAAAGCCATACCATCTGTTGATACACCCAAACATGATACTCGATTCTCATGGGCGCTCAGAACACCGGCTCTTTCTCCTCTTAGGGTGTCCCAAACATGGCATTGGTAGTCATCGTAGCCGCCAAATAAGAGCCTACCAGAGATCGAAAATGCCACCGAGGTGATCCCACTAAACACCTGTTCATGCGTGAATATGTTAAGCTCTCGGTCGGCTCGAAGATCAAACAATCGGCAACTAGCGTCATCAGACCCTGTGCCGATAGCGTTACCGCTAGGAAAGAACTGGACAGCATTGATATCTGATTCATGACCGCTGAAGGATTGTACGCATTTTTTGCTTCTGATGTCCCAAATCTTGGCCGTTGCATCACAGGCGCCCGAAACAAAAATGCTGGGATTTGACGAGATTGATAAGCTATAGCATATACATTAGATATGTTGGCGAAGGGTTAAAGCTCTGTAATCACCTCATGACATCACCAGTATGTTCAGTGAATTCATCAATCTTTACACCAGCATCAACGTCCCAGAGCACACATGTGGTATCACCACTTGACGTTAAAATTTTAGAATCGCTTAAAAACCGACAGCAGCTCAAATAGCCTGTGTGACCCGACAGCTCTCTTGCAGGCTTTGTCGGTTCTCCAGCTTTCAAATTGAATACTGAGCACATGTTGTCCAATCCACCCGAAGCAACAAAATCCCCACTTGGAGCATAGGCACAAGTCATGACCCATGAAGATTTCAATGGTATAGCGTATTTTTTGTTTGTCGAATAAGCGTCCCAGACTAGCAGCTTTCCATCCTGCGACGCTGAGACTAAATGTCGTTTATCGGCTGCCCAGTGCATGGCATAAATCTTTGCTAAATGCCCTTTTAATGTACGACGCACCTTCATTGATAGCCGTGGTAATTTTTCGACTTTTTGTGCAACTTGATGAACTGTGTTTTTGAGTGTCAACACAAATATACACCCAATGTCTGCCTTGCATTACTTACGTGTGGTGTCTGCTAGATTTTCTTTCTTTTGCTTGATCTTGTCTTTCAATTGCTCTGCCTCTCGCCTTGCTGCTGCTGTTCTTTCAGCTATGTCTGCTGTGCTTGAGCTCATTCTATGTGCTCTGACTGAATGCCAAAAAAAAAAAAAAGGAAAATGTAATTGATACAAAAGAAAGAAGAACGGAAAAAAAAATAATCTAGATATTTTCATATATACAGAGGGAGACAATGTTATTGGTCAACAGATCACCTCAAATGGCTCAAAAGTCTCCCATTACGAGATGGTAATGACGATGAATATGATGTGCGTCTATCAGGTAGAACTGACGTTTTCAGTATTTGTTCATAGGACAAGGAATAGTTGCTTTTTGAAATCGAATCGGTGGTAATAGTGCCATCAAATGCTACATTTATCAGATCAAGAAATCTTTTGTAGATCAGAAAATTAATCATCATGCCCCAATTCTTGTAGCCTGATACTTGAGCCTTGACATTGCAACACTGTCTGAACCTTATTTATGTAAGGAAAGGCTAAAGGACATTTAGAGTCATTGGATGTGGACTATGTTTGCTTATACCCTTTATTTCTTCCTTATCTCACAAATATGAGTGTATACTATTAGCACTGTTTAAGAATTGAATGTATAAATTAATATGTAGCATAAAGACCTACAAAAAAAAAAGAGTGGTATGTTTGAATTTATAAATTTACTTTACTGGGATTGCGCTAACGCCAACAATATAAATCAAAGCTTTATGAATCAAAAATGAGTCTTGAGTTGGTTGTCAATCGCAAGAAGCTAACTTTGGTAGGTACCGCGCGGGTACCAAGACATATATGAGTAAGTAGCACATTTTATATTAGTAAATGACGAAGAGTTTTTTCTTTCTTTCTTGGATGTTGCAAATCGTAAAGTTAATAATTTATTACCACAGTAAAACGAAGGTGCTAACTCCACATGATCGAGGCTACAAGCCAAGGCATTGTCACTATAGTTTTTATCGTGTTATATAATCAAGCAAAAAGGCACATGGCCCTAGTACGATAACAACACTTAATAGAAACATTATATAGCCAATACTCACGGAAAGCTAATAGGTATTTTGTCGCAGCATAGCCAATACAATATTAGCACCATTGAGGTTTGTAACAAAACTGAAAAGCCTATCTAGTTGAGTCCTTTACTTTGGCATATTGACGGTATAAAAAGGAAATCAGATAATTAGGTATGATATAAACAAATTTCAGGGCAGCAAATGAAAAGTTGGTGAATAAATTGCTCATTTGATTAAACTAAAAAGTCTGGAAGCTCTGAATTCATTAATAGCTTGGTAAAGGAAATTATTTCAAATACAAGAATAGCTGCTTCACAAGGTAAGCTGAACCAAAGATCGATTTATACCATGTCAAAGCGATTTGCAAAAATCACCGTAATGGACGAGGTCCATTCATACATACACATATCTATCGCGGGAAATAAATAAGAGTTATCTAAAAAAAGTATGCTGGGAAACTCGCCTGGGAAACCAGCTTGGAGGTCTCCCATTTAAAATAATTGAAATTCAGA
>MU619309.1:92555-110840 GCA_025201805.1 Parasitella parasitica
GTTTCCTCTTGAATAAGTTCAATTAATTGCCTGCGGGATATGAAATCAGAGGTTTCCTTTTGGTCTCCTCAGGTTTCCCGACCCACATATAAATCAAGCTATCCGGATATTAAGCAGGGCAGAAATTTCAATTATTCTTGTACCTCCTTCTTTTTTCTTTGTCTCTCTCAGTTTACAACATTATAAACCAACAAAATGACAATAGCAATGGACCCAACGAGCAACGAGACGGTTATCCAAAAAGAACCTCTACCTGAAAAACAAAAAAGCATAGACTTTTACCCTGGTGATTCAACTGATGAATATAAAGTGTACAAGACCGATTCTGCCGTCCTGGGCTCAAGAAATCTCAATCAAACGTCTATCATCAAATCAAGCAGTAAATATACATTCTATTGACAATATTTATTGAGAAATTCAATAACACTATTATAGACTCGATTGATTTAGTAGCTACGGCACCTGTTAATGAGAACGATGAAGATTCTTCGTCAGTGTCATCATCGTCGTTTGACTCGACATCTTATTTTGAGAAACCGTTGCGCACATTTTCTGAAGATACCATCCTAACGCCTTCAATTAGACCACCAAATAAGAAGGACGCAATTCACGAAGAAGAAGATGAGGAGGAAGATGCAACAATTATCGCCTCTCCTATTAGGGATCTTCCTCCTTCTCAATCAGAATCTCGCCAATCAACTTCTACAATATCCTCGCTATCTGACTTGAAGGAAATTTCATTAAGCGAACAGCAACCATCAATGCCTGCACAAGAGAAAGAGGAAGAATATAATCCGCTTAAAATCATCACATCTGCTCTTGTAAGCGGCGAGAAACCACAAATTGCAGCTGTCCCTGTGCCAACTCGATTCCAACAAAAATCAGTTCCATTTTTGCCATCCAAAGATACCACCCACGAGTCCACTGTAACGCTCCTCAACCAGTCCTCAAGTTGTCCACTACCTACTCCAAGAGACAGCATCGATAATGAATCCATTAAGAGCGCTTCGACCGCTCGTTCTATATTTAATCTCTGGTCGCCATTCCGCTCATCCTCCTCTTTGAACACATCTCCTGCATCTTCGAGAAGACCATCCAAACAGAATACAGTCCCTTCCATTAATACCACCTCTTCTGCTTCACGACCATCTGCATCATTTACCGCTAGACAGACCAAGCTATCGAGGCCTACTAGTGTTATTTCACCTTTGCCCGGATTTCAAGAAACTCTGTTGGCACAAATGGAGCAATTAAACGTATCGAATACCAATGATCCCAAATCCAAAATGATCAAGAATCTCAAAAGACAGTCGCTTCGCCATAGTCTTGTGTCTCAAAACAAGGGTGATGATTATGATTGGGGTAAGAGCCGATGGGTCATATCGTTTGAAATCAAGTAGTTGCCTGCCTCTAACGCTTTGTCCTGCTCATCTAGACTTTTGGGCTGGAATTATGTGCGACTTTCAGAGCATCAGCAAGATCGATAAAGACCTAATTAACCAAATTCGATTCGGCATCCCCCCTTCTATTCGAGGCATGGTTTGGCAATTATTAGCTAAATCAAAGGATGAAGATTTGGTCGCAAAGTACATGGACTTACTCAAGCTGCCAAGTCCGTATGACAAAATGATTCAGCGTGATCTAGCTCGCACATTTCCAGGACACACTTACTTTAAAGAAACCGATGGGCAAGGCCAAGAAGGCCTTTATAACGTGGTTAGAGCCTACAGTCTATATGACACAGAAGTTGGCTATTGCCAAGGATTAGCATTTATTGTGGGTCCTATGCTATTAAATGTAGGTTATTACAGTGTCACGTTACTGGGGAAATAATTATGCTGATCAGACTATAGATGCCAGACGAAGACGCTTTCTGTGTGCTCATCCATCTGATGAACCAATATGGCCTTAGAGGCCATTTCACACCAGATATGGATGGACTCCAAATGCGCTTATACCAGTTTGATGCGCTAGTGCAGGAACATTTGCCTCATGTAGCCCGTCATTTAAAGCAACAGGGCATCAATTCAACCATGTATGCCTCACAGTGGTTTATGACGCTGTTCGCTTATAAATTCCCCCTGAATCTTGTATATCGCATATACGATGTTATCTTTGCTGAAGGCATCAATTCTATCTTCAAATTTGCAATCGCCTTACTAAAGAGGAACCAGACAACTATCCTGGGGCTTGATTTTGAACATGTACTAGACTTTTTGAAGAACGGTTTATTTGAAGAATATAAGGTATAGCTGTTGATTTTTTTTTGGGGGGGGGGGAGGAGGGGAGGAGGAGGTTTGCTAGCTCATATTAACCGAGATAGCTTAGGACGATGACCGTCGATTTGTTGCCGATGCTTGTCAACTGGAGTTTCCATCAAAAAGACTGCAGCAGTTAGAAAAAGAACATAAGACCTTGATACAAAAAGAACTGGCCGATGCCAACATTATCGATGAGCTTCAAAAATCAAATATTGAAATGCAAAGACAATTGAAAGCACTTGAAACAAAGACAGAAACATTGAAACAGGAGCACAACGACGTTAATAGCGAGTTTCAGAACACTTTACAGCAACTAAATACGCTTAAAGATGAAGGCTCGTCACTATCGATGTTGGTTAATTCATTAAAGAAGGCCGTTGATGAATTGCCAGAGAAGGTTGAATCCAAAACCAAAGTTCAATTTGAGAGTTTGTGCAGTGAAAATGCGTCGCTAATTGGACGCAATTCAACGCTAGAAGACCGGCTACAGAAAGCAGAATCCGTTCTGATTGATATAAAAATCCGATATGCTCAAAGTGAAAACGACAAGGAGTCATTGCACCAAAGATTATATGAATTAAAAAAACTCATGAGCTTTTAATACGAATAAAATTACAAAATTAAATTTCGTCAGTTGTTCTAACGAGGTTATCACGATGGATAACGCAATCAGCGTCTATGTAACCCAAAATGTTGGGAATCTCTGTGCTACGGCAACGTTTGATACGGTTGATTTCGATACTGGTATAGTTGACAAGTCCCTTTCCAATGACAGTATCTTGAAATGTGCCATCTGGAAGCTTTCTACGCAGTGCGATAGCAACTGCTTGTTGTGCCACAAATTGGCCATCTACTTGAACAATACCTGCTGCAAACAAACTACTCTTTAAACGAGGGGTCAACATGGCCTTTGCGGCGCCTTCGTCTACGTAAATCGTGCCTGCTGTATGCAGACCGTACTGGATCCACCATTTGCGGTCTAATAACGGATTGTCCTTGGCAATAAATCTAGTGTGCAGAGGGTGTTCTGCAGTGAATTCAAGGGTGCTACTACTCTGCTTATCGGCCTCGATAATTTTAGCAATATTGAAAGCTTTCGATCCATTGGTGATGATGGTGGTTACACCAGCTGCAATAGCCAGATCAGCCGCAATTAATTTTGTTGCCATGCCACCTGTTCCAAGCGACGAGCCCATTGAGGCAACCGAGACTGAGCGAAATTAAGGGGTAAGCAGACAACAAACAAAGCAAGTGTAATAGACATTTACCTTGCTCTCTCAGGTTGACTATATCATCGCAAACAGTAACAGGCTTTGCATCAGGGTTCGTACGGGGATTGTCGGTGTAGAGACAGTCAACGTCAGTCAACAAAAACAGGTAATCTGCCTTGATCATACCGGCCATCACTGCAGCCAAAGTGTCGTTATCGCCAAAACGAACACCCTGTGTGGAAATAGTATCGTTTTCATTGACTATAGGCACAACGCCCATATCTAGCAGCTCTTCTAGGCAATTGACTGCATTGAGATATTGAGAGCGATCAGCAAGATCGTTTTTTGTTAGCAAGAGTTGAGCAACAGGCTGGTGAAATTGGCCAAACAGATCATCATACAATGCCATTAAGCGACCCTGACCTACTGCAGCTACAGCCTTGACTGGACGTTAATATCTGCAAAAGTAAGGAAGATGCCGAAATGGAAACATCTACCTGTTTGGCTGCCAATTTAGAGGGCTTTTCTGCCATGTTCAATCTTCGCAGGCCTATTTCCCGGGTTAGACCATGATTCACAAATTCAGAAGAGACATTACCTGTTCCAATGGCAGCGCTTGTTACTAAGATAACACGATGGCCGCTGCTTCTCAAGTTCAGGACGCTTTCAACCAAGGCCGACAAATTGGACAATAATGGAAAATGTGTTGCCTCATTGCAAATTGACGAGGTTCCGATCTTTAGCACAATCGTAAGAGAGGATTTGTCGGCACGATGGTTGTTTTGCTGGTTTTTATGAAGCATGTTGTTTGTAAGAATAGAAGAAGGAATCTCAAGAATCGAAATGACTCACAGTTGCTTTATATACATCCAGGAAAAAAATTTAAATAATCTGCTTGATGGGACTCCGCATCTCGCATGCTCAAAATGATCTTCCGTTGCGTGAGACATTTCAGACATGTAGACGATAACAGGCTTTCAAAGAAAAGAACAGACGTGAGTATTGTAACTGGAACATCTAGGCGGTTTATAGGCAGCCAACTAAAGTTAGATCATGCTAAAAGCATCGCTAATTTTTCAAGGCAAATAGTTTAGACATTGATTACCGCAGCAACTTGTATTACATGTCAACACAACATGCGTGGGTATTCCTGGTTACGGAGATAATCTATTGATTCATTCTTGATGGCAAAGTCTCTCAAGGGGTATTCAACATTACATACAGATGTGGCAACAGCAAATGTCAAAATTATATTCAATATCCGATCTCTATTCAAATGCTTATTAGGAGATTGATGGCTTCATAGCACGCATTGTGGTGTCTATTGGTAGCCCCCCAGACCAATTCTATTTTGCTTACTGAATAGATTATTTGTGAAGGTATAGCCGCTAAAAAATTAAACTATATAACTCAATGCAAATTTTGTTAAAATTATTCAATCCAGTAAAACCTTGAAATGGGAGCGGCAGGAGCGTCTCCTGAGCTATCCAAACGCTCGCT
This sequence comes from Parasitella parasitica, assembly GCA_025201805.1. Lineage (NCBI taxonomy): Eukaryota > Fungi > Mucoromycota > Mucoromycetes > Mucorales > Mucoraceae > Parasitella > Parasitella parasitica. Next base: position 97,528 of record MU619309.1, read on the forward strand.
ACTACAACTACTATTACCGGTACAACTAGCTGATATTTGAACGCCAGTCTTTCATGTAACCGGGTGACGTATGTGAAGGAAGATAGATTTGACGCGCAATACTCTTAAGAAAAAAGGCATAGAATACTGTAATTGCAATTTTCTTCTTTCCTTAGACACAAATATCCACCAAAAAAAAAAGATAAATAAATGAAGAAAGAAGGTATCAAATCTTACTACCAGGCTAAAATTGAAGAATGCGAATTAGTCATGAATGAAAAGTCTCAAGATTTGAGACGTTTGGAGGCACAAAGGAATGCTTTAAACGCCAAAGGTATACTTTGCAGAACGAAATTCTTGATTTAAGACTACTCACCGCTTTCAAAAGTTCGTCTCTTGAAAGAAGAGCTTCAATTATTACAAGAGCCTGGATCTTATGTTGGCGAAGTTGTCAAGGTGATGGGCAAGAAGAAGGTCTTGGTTAAGGTATGTTGTTTTCTGCGATAGCGACCCACATGGATTCAAACAAAGGAACATGTAGGTTCATCCTGAAGGAAAGTTTGTCGTTGATCTCGGTGCAGACATTGATGTTGCGCAATTAACACCAACAACCCGCGTGGCCCTCCGCAACGACTCTTATCAACTTCACAAAGTATTACCCAACAAAATCGACCCTCTTGTATCTCTCATGATGGTCGAGAAAGTGCCTGATTCTACATATGAAATGGTAGGTGGTCTTGACCAGCAAATCAAGGAAATAAAGGAAGTGATTGAACTACCTGTCAAACACCCTGAACTCTTTGAAGCACTTGGCATTGCGCAACCCAAAGGTGTTTTGCTGTACGGTCCACCTGGTACCGGTAAGACGCTTTTGGCCAGAGCTGTCGCCCATCACACAGATTGTCGCTTTATTCGTGTGTCTGGTTCAGAATTAGTGCAGAAATATATCGGTGAAGGTAGTCGAATGGTTCGCGAACTTTTTGTAATGGCCAGAGAGCATGCTCCTTCGATTATTTTCATGGATGAAATTGATTCCATTGGCTCGGCTCGTATGGAGAGTGGCGGCGGTGGTGATTCTGAAGTACAAAGAACCATGCTCGAGTTGCTGAATCAATTGGATGGCTTTGAAGCGACAAAAAACATCAAGGTCATTATGGCAACCAATCGTATAGATATTTTAGATCCTGCATTACTACGTCCTGGACGTATTGATCGTAAGATTGAATTCCCTCCTCCAAGCGAGGAGGCTCGTGCTGACATTTTGAAGATTCACTCTCGCAAGATGAACTTGACTCGTGGCATTAATCTTCGTAAAATTGCAGAAAAGATGAGCGGAAGTAGTGGTGCGGAGGTCAAGGCTGTCTGTACAGAAGCCGGTATGTTTGCTCTGCGTGAGCGCCGTGTTCACGTTACTCAGGAAGACTTTGAGATGTCTGTTGCAAAAGTCATGAAGAAGGATTCCGATGCAAATACCAGTTTGAAGAAACTTTGGAAGTAGACTCGCTAATAAAATACATATATACATATATATACAACTGTTTATTTCTGTTCCTTTTTCAGCTTTTTCTCTAACTCTGCCAGCTCTGCCTCTAATGTTTGCAATTTGGTATCTAATAATTCATTGTATTCATCTTCTGAAAGCTGATGGATGGGGAACCACGAGGGCAGATTAATATACTTTAGCAGACTAAATCCCGTCTTTTTCTGCTCCTCTTGCATGTTGTTCTGCCTCATTGTAAATTGGAATTTAGAATCATCCAATTTGCCGCTCTCCAAGATGGATTCCTGACGCCAATTGTTTCCTGCAGTGAAAACTGCCTGAATGCCTGTGCAGAGGGTACCAAACATTACAGCTCCTGAAATCATGCTCTTTGGCCCTTTGTATGCTGCTGATAACAGGCCTCCAGTAGTGACTCCTGCCATGGCACTACTGAATAATGCATCAAAGTCTCTGGTTTGTGAGTCTTTTAATCCAAATTGTGCGTTTTTCTGTCGCTGGTAAGTGATGAATGTTTCTCTGACCACTGTCGCAAAGAGATGTCAGTCCAATATGTTTCATAATTGTATAAGAATAAACCTACAGAAAAATGTAGCTCCAAAGACTCCACAATTTAAGCCTGTCGATACAGTCCATTGCTTTACGGGTGCATTCTTGAGAACAGCGATCGTAGCGCCTGTGGATGCACCTGCCAATGCTATATTCAACGAATGTCAACAAAAAGTAATTGCATCCCATAAAACGACATACCAACTAGTCCTGATCCAACAAGGACGGTCTTTGCCGTGTCACTCTTTCTACTCATATACTTTTTGTTATACCAGGGGTAAATAGTATGTGTAAAGCACATTAGAAATCATGTCAAAAACTGCTCTTTATTACCGAGTAATTCGAGTCACAGGGGAGTACAATTGCAATCCTGGATTAGCATTCGACATCGATTGTTGATCATAGTATGATTTTAATACAACGGTATACATGAAACAGTAGTCAAACGATGCAGAATAATCGCATCGAAATGGCATTAAAATGTGTCAAACAGCGTATCTGTTAAACAAGTACGTTTGTAGCTTTTGAGGTTTTTTCACAAGCTCAAGTATTTTTTTTTTTTCAACAGAATCCTGATTATACTTGACAAATACCTGATTTTATATTTTTCTCGGTCTTTCTGTTAATGCTTCATGTTGCAAATGTTGGTATAATGAGGGCAAAAATAAACCGGCACTGTGATATCGAACGCTGCCGGGATGCTTGACGGCATCTGCTTTTGGACTAAACGGATACTTACATTTGCACACTGTATAGTGTGCGCCAGTGTGCGCTACGGTGAGTAACAGTAAACCGATGAAGGACTATGCGTAAACAACGCAACTCGTGAGACATGGCTGTCAGTTAAAAAAAAAAAGGGCACATTCTTCAATATGCATGCATAAAACACCACCGTTACTTTTTGCAAGCAGCATCATGGCATCTTGCCCATGTAGCAAGTAAAGAAAATGCTAACTTACCGTACGGCATGCTTCCCTCTTGGACCTGATTTCAACAGGGATTTTGAACCTTTGCTTGAGGAAACTTAGTCACCTGCAATGCTTCACTTTTTTACCTTCTTCACAAGCCTCAAATTTTTTTTTGACAAATTTAAAGAACCCATTTTGATTGATATTTCTTTTTTTTTTTGTATTTTTCAAATAGACAACATCATAAAATCATGGGTAAAGATTCCAGCAAGCATGTGGGTAATCGCCCTCAACGCCATGATCCTTTGCATGTGCAATTGGCTGACATGCCTGAGAATAACACCTTGAAAAAGGCCACCCGTCAGAAATTTGTAGATCGTAATAACAGAGCAGAGGAAGCGGGCGAGGTAAAAACCCAAATAATAATAAAAAAATAAAAAAATAAAAAGTAAAAAATTATATCACTTTGATTACTGACACATTATGTAGGAATACTTGGACGCCAAACTTTCCAAAAAGATTTTGAAAATCGCTAGAGAGCAGCAAGAACAAATCGAAAAGCAAAATGAGGACGAAGAAGAAAGGTACAATGGAAAGATCCCGCCTTGCAAATCATGTGCTGACATTGTCGCCTTTCTTTTAGAGATTCTTCTGTAAAAAATAAATATCCCTTGGGCTTTGAGATTGATGAAGAAGAAATTGAGGAGATTGACCAATACGCAAATTACGAAGAGTTAGAAATCGATGCAGCAGATGCTGATGTGCTAGAAAAGTTTCTGCCCAGTGCGCCAAGAGAGAAAAAGACATTGGCAGATTTGATTATGGAAAAGATCAATGAAAAGAACGCAGCTGAAGCTAGAGAAGCCCATGAAGGCGAAGACGAGCTATCGCCTTCTGTCAATCCCAAGGTCGTCGAAGTATACACAAAGTAGGTGATACATCATTTTTAGATGATGCATAAATTTTCTAACGACATGTGCAGAGTGGGTCAGTTATTAAGTCGCTATAAATCTGGCAAGTTACCCAAGGCCTTCAAGATCATCCCTTCGCTAGGAAACTGGGAAGAAATTCTTTACTACACTGCACCTGAAAACTGGACACCTCATGCTACGTATGAAGCTACCCGTATGTTTGTCTCTAATTTGAAAGCTAGACAAGTCCAACGTTTCTTTTCGCTTGTGCTCTTGGATCGTGTCCGTGATGACATTGCTGAAAACAAAAAGTTGAGCTATCATCTCTATTTGGCCCTCAAAAAGGGACTCTATAAGCCTGCTGCTTTCTTTAAGGGTATTCTTTTCCCTCTCTGTGAGTCTGGTAACTGTACATTGAAAGAAGCTGCCATCCTCGGCAGTGTCCTCACAAAAGTATCTATTCCCGTTTTGCATTCCTCTGCTGCCATCTTACGTTTGGCTGAAATGGAGTACACTGGCCCAAACTCCTTGTTCATTCGTATTTTGCTCGACAAAAAGTACGCTTTACCCTTCAAGGTTGTTGATGCTCTTGTGATGCATTTTGCTCGTTTCATGAACGATCCTCGTGATATGCCTGTGCTTTGGCATCAGTCCATGCTGGTGTTTGTTCAACGCTATAAGCAAGACTTGGTAGGTGAGCAGAAAGACATTTTATTAGAGGTTATGAAAAAGAAATATCACAATGGTATTTCTCCTGAAGTTCGTCGTGAAATTGTCCATTCTCAAGCAAGAGATGAAATGTTGGCCGAAAAAGACGACGATATCATGATGATGGAGTAAAACCTTCTTGCAACCCACGAAACTCTCCCTCCCCCCTCCCCCCCTCCTCTTCCTCCTTTGCTTCTCTAATTTTTGCACATATTCTATATATAAAGATCATTTCCCACATTAACAAAAAGATGCTTAGTATATATATTTTATTAAAAAAAAAAGTATATTATATTTTTGTATATAAAATGTGTGATTATTGCTTTGTTTATGGTTTATAATACGAGTGATGATGTTGGAGGTGGCGGTGGAGATTGTGCAGGCTGTGGTGGAGGAGGCGACAGTTGTTGCTGTTGATTAGCTGCTAATTTTTTACCTTTGAGCATGTTCTTTAGTGCTCTCAAAGCAAAGACAGTTAAACCAATTCCGGCCCAATCTTCGTCATGTAAATCACGCAAATCGCCAACTGTCATGATATCTTGGTTTTGTAACTTTCTAGCCCATTCATGTGCTTTGTCTGCCCCACGGTGTGACGCTTGAGCACAATCTGCAACAAACACACCGATATCCGTGTCATCTGAATATTCTGCAAAAAGAGTATCAGCATCAGCCTGTATATAAATACACAAAAACGAAACATACCATCCAATATGTGATTGACAAGCTTTTCCCTCTCTTCTTGAGTGTGTCCATTTGTTATCGGCAAACTGGAGGACACGGTTTCGCTTAATCCGGTCTCTGATAAAGACGTAGGCGACTTTAACTCTTCCAGTTCTCGTAAATTCTTCAGAGCCTCCCGATATCTAGTTTCGGCGGCACGAGCTCTGTTTTCAAAATCATCACATTTTTGCTCGATTTCAAGCACACGATCAGTGGCATGATTCAAGTCCTCACGAGTGCGATCTAATTCGTTACGGATATCGCTTTCTCGTCTCCAGACAGATCTGCGCACTTGCTCAGCTTGCTCGGATTCTGTAGGCTTATCAATGTCACGCAGTATACGGTTGATTTCCTTTGTGATATGGTGCTGATAGCGTTCAGGCAACACTTGCTCTTCGATCATTTCCCGCACGACTTCCTCAGCAGTGTCTGTCTCCACATTAAAGTCGAACTTGACGGACAGTTTGTCCATACCCTTGAACACCACTTGAAGCGTAAGATGAACGTTGTCTGGATCCGCAGCCAACAGCACAACATCGGGCTCCACTGCCAGAAATGAATGTTCCAGAATTTCCTGTGCTGACATACGTTCATCTTCGTTGCTAAGACAATTTTCAATGACATTCAATACTTCGGGATTTTGCACCTTCAGGAGACAAGCAGGTTTAATGCCCTTGAATGAATGAACACGAAAATTAATCAAGTGATATCATGCTACGAGAAGAATACTTACAGCAGAGACCTTTTTGTAAATCTGTGCCGCATTTTTGCATTCGCCGTACGGGTATTCACCTGTTGCCATTTCCAGCAAACACATACCGAACGCATAGATGTCGACCTTTTCGTTATAGCCCTGTTCCTCGTACATCTCTGGAGCCATGAACTCGGGAGTGCCGATGACTGTGTACTTTTTACCCAGCTTCATTTCTGCCGTGCCCATGTCGCCAATCTTGACTTCGCCGTGAGCGCCATTGATAAAGATGTTGTCGCACTTGATGTCTCGATGGATGATGGGAGGATTGTGGCCGTGCAGATAAGCCAGCCCCTTGAGGATTTGACGTGACCAACGTTTGATGATCTTGAGGTTTGGAAGTGGTGCCAGCTTCCTAATGTATTCACGAAGCGTGCCCGAAGTCATGAGTTCTGTGATAAAGACAAACTCGTTCTCACCGTACCAAGCATCGTGAAAGGCAATGATGTTGGGATGGCGAACCGATTTCAAAATCTGGATCTCATGCTCCAAGTCCTTGTTGTTTGGCGATTGCATGGATTGCATTGTGTTCCATGCAACTTCGTAGCCTTCTTCACGATCAATGGCTTTGTAGACTACTTTATACGCTCCTTTACCGAGCAGTGTGTTGAGCTTTACGTATCTTTCATTAGGAGACACTTCCACCACCTTCTCGACGTCATGCGAGCTGGATTGGTCGTTTATCTCGGTGTGTGGCGGGATGCCGTAAGCGCTGTCCAATGTACTGCGATGCTGAAATGATGTACGCGTGGGGTAACTGTGGTATAGCTCATCTGGGCTTTGCTGATTTGTTATGGTATCGTTGGCACTAAACGACTGTGAGAGTGGTGCATAATAGTTGGAATATTCTTCGTTGGTTTTATTGTCGTTGAACTGTGGTGTTGCAACACTGTCTGAGCTAAAGCGAACGTGTAGGCTATTGCTTCGCTCCAGCGATTGTTGCTGCTGATTATCAGAAGACATGATTTGTATTTTGAACAAACAGAGAGACGAAAAAAAAAAAAAAAAAAAAAAGCAATCTTGGTTTTTTAAAGGGTTTTGTTCGAGAATTCGATAAAGAATTAGCTCTAGTGAATTCTACGTATGCAATACAAATTCAACGTCGTATTAGTATTTATTTATTTGGGAGGAAAGAGAAGGGAGAGAAAGAAAAAATGAATTTCGAAAGAAGAAGACGAAGAAGAAACCGAAAAAACAAAACAAAACAAAAAAAAAAAAAAGGTTTTGTGTTGGGTCGAATGACGCTTAGAACTAGGCTCTGGTTCCAAGCAATTTCCTTTTAACGCTTGGTGGTACTTGAAGACCTGACAGACCCGTTTGATAATATCCAAATTACATAATATCCATGTAACACCAGAGAGTTGATTCAAGCCAGCTCTTTGATTTTTATTCTTTTGCTTGGCTGATTCAAAGATGACAACACATTTTGAAGGCGTAGCAGCTCGGATTCCGTATTAATTGGCTGGGCCAGACTAACAGATTCCTTGGTGCTGGTCTTATTGTCAGCAGACATGATGGAATCCAACTCATTTTCCAGTTCCTCGTTTGTTATTCCTGTGGTTTGATTGAATATCTCCTCGCTTCCCAGTGCAATTGCTTGTTCAACCGCATTTTGGTCTTCCAACGTGTCTTTTAGCTTATCCATCGTCTCTGCTACCTCATCTTTACCACTCAGCAGCAACCTCAGAGTGTTTGCGCCAATGTTGAATGCCTCGATTACTTGCAAATCATTCTGCGATGTTTCTATCTTTAGTAAAATGGTCTCCATGGTCTCCAATGTTTTCAGTCTTTGCTCTAATATCTCTTCAATGTGCTTCTTTTTTCGCAGCATGTATACGGCTTGGAGCTTTTTATTCTCTGTATTGTATTCTCTAGTCAATCTCAGGAATCTACACAAGGTTTCTTTCTGTTATCAGTAAAACAATCAACTCGTTCAATATGCCAGCGCATTACTCTTCGCTCTTTGTTTGCAATTCATCCACCTGCTTATGCAATGTGGAACAAGCAGTCTTCAAATTGGCAATTGCTTTATCGTTTTCTGTGATTTTGGCATTCACTTTGACGGCTTCGTTTCTGTGTGGAAATTTGATTACCGTGCTGGTTGCTCCAAATGCTTGTGTCGTATCAGCAATGGCAACACCGAAACAGTGATGCAAGTAGCGAAGTATAATCCACAGATCCATGTCGCTTAACCGTACAATTGTCTCTTGGTGGCAAAAAATGGTGCTGTATTCACCCCGAAACTCTAAAAATGTAAACAGGTTGTCTAGAGAGCTGCACAAGGGTTTACTGTAATGCTTTTGGACGATTAGTTTGGAGTATTCGCGCACTGTTGGTAAAACAATGTACACATGTGATGGCGTTTCTGGTATAACCCAACGGTAAGGTGTGTAGTAGATCCATTGGAGCCATGTCAATGTGTTGCTAGATGGGTTGTGGGCTTGGATCGGGTACTGCTTCTCGTATTCTTTCTGCACCATCAAGTCATAAGTCTTTTCAACCATATCTTGCTAAAAAAACAATGCCATATAAACACAAATGCTGTTGGTACATCTTTTTTTTTAACAAAGTACACTTACAACAACATAATCGAGTGAAAGTGGTTTTCCATTTTGTGACCGATAGAATAAATCAGCAAGTTCGTTTTTGTCTAAAAAGCAGCCGTGGTCCTTGGTTGTTAAATAGCCATGTAAATTGCAATCGAGAATAACTGCCCTCCAGTAATTCACATTGGCATCATACCCGTAGCTGTTTAGAAGTTTGAGCTTTGAAAAGTCAGAGTAAAGCGATAACAGTCGATCTGTGGCTTTCTCTCGATCAAAGTCTACGTATTGTGATGATAAGTATTCTTGTAGACGTGATACACGCTCTGTAAAGGGGTTGTTGTTCATGTTTTGTATTTGGAGGAAAAAGTGTAGAAAGGGAATCAGAGCAAACCTGAATATTTTATATGCATTTTGAGGATGTTTGTAGGGCTTGAAAATGAACTTGAAAGTCAATATCAATTCGCATAAATAAGGCTCATCCCAAAGAACCGTTTAGATTAGAGTGAAACATATACGAACGACTTTCTATATCTCTTGATATTATAATAATAGAAAAGCCTTAATAGAGGATATAAGTGTATATATTTTTACGCTTGTGAGTTTCTCCATACCTAGCATGACATATGTGTCAAAACTTTTAGCAAGTTTTTACGCATTTCAAGGTTAGTATTTATTATGTTGTTGCACCATAGCTACTTACCATTAAGTAAGCAAAATCCCAATATATGACATGGAAAAAATATCTACTGGAATAAATCTATAGCTGAGATGTTTTAGAATATGAGCCCAAAAAGCTAGTTTTATACAGCTTATTGCTTTTTTCGCCCCTACTCTTGTCGAAATAATCGGTGATGCTAATAACTTTGTATATCACTGGTATTTCTTTCACTAAAAATATTGCGTCGAGTCGACGCTATGTTTTCGAAGTTAGATCTCAATTCTATGGTTCTTTTATAAGATGAAATTCAAATCATCCAGGAACATCTTACATAGATCACAATCATAAAGAACAAGCTAGTACGGATTTAAGAATTCGTGCCAATTGTTATGTCAAAATAAGTCAGTATAAATGAATCTGCCAAAGAGTTAAAGTTTATTAGAAATACATTTTTCGGATGAATTTATATAAACCAACATTATGTGCTAATATCATAATGTACGACTGTAACTATGGTGTAATAATTCAAATTTCAGCACCATCTAAAAATTTCCACTGCCATGGATTGAGTTTTTTTATGATTTTCTAATTGTTATGTCGCCAAAATGCTAAAATCACGGAAGGGCACTCAGTAACTTTAAAAAAGCGTAAAATAACCAAATCAAGTACAAGGACGAATTTCCTCCTACCCGTTTAAAAGAGTATCCAAGCGTAAAAATTCGACTTTAACCATGTGATCAATGATCTTGAACGAAAGATCACTTTTCATCACTACACCATCAAACAGAGATATCATCTAGCCAATGAGTAGCCTCAATTCACTAATGGTTGAGCTGTAGGCAGGGCTCAAATAACTTGCTGGCCACGTCAGAAAGCTTTTTATTGCCTGGAGAGCTGAAAACTGTTGTTAAAGTTGGTTCGGCTTGACACAGTAAATTCTATGATGTGATTATATATACATAAGTGGAGTAAACTTTAAAATTATTGCCTGTTGCTCTAAATAATGTGAAATTATTTTACCCTTGATAAGAATTGTTGACACAGATCTCTCTGTACAGCAATTTTTGGGACATGTCAAGTATACTTAAGGCGATGAAGTATTAATCCGTGTTCGTTTTACTAGCTACACAATCAAAAATCGTCTGATTCTTTAAATACAGTTAAAATCATTGGCTGAATCTGTGCTTTTTTTTATTTTATAATGCACATAATGTGACATATGGGATAAATGAATGGGGTTGATTGAAAGTATATAAAAACCTTTAAGCATCGAGAAAAATACAGATTATTCTTTCCTTATCTCTTTATTTTAAAAAATGACTTTTATATCAACAAGCATAGCATTTCTCGTAGTGGTTTCCATCATCCTTCCAATATTTACCTATGTAATTGGCATGCTCATTCCAGCAAGCCATATAGTTTCTCGATCTGTGAATCTCAAGCTATCACCCGAAAGACTCTGGAAAATCCTAACTGATGTATCCAAGTATCCCGAATGGCAATCCAAGGTGCAAAAAGTGACAATTCAAGAAGAAAAAGAAAGCCAAACGGTTTTTGTTGAGTATTCAACACGTAAGCGACACACTGTCATCATCCATCATGAAAGAGTGCCTTGCAAATGCTTGCTAAGAATCCTGGAAGAAAGACCTAGCATTGACGGACAAAAAAAGGTCCCCACATTTTCAGGTTCATGGACATTTGAAGTAACTCAAGATAAGGAAACTGCAGATCAAGTGACATTGAAAATAACCGAGCAGGGTGTAATAAAGAAACCTATGGTTCGTGTTACTCATATGCTGCTATTTGGTTTCCATCGCAGGATTGACAGATTTATTCATGATTTGCAAGCGCTAATTGCACAGCAAGATGCTTGTAAAGAACCACAAGAGCAAGAAAACTCTGAAGCGTCAAAAGTCATCAGCCACAGCAAGGATGCATTAGAGGGCGGGAAAGTGATGACCGAAGATCAGGAGTCATACGATACCACAGAGCTATTGAAAACAAACAGCGAAGAATATATCGCAAAGGAAGAGAATTTATCAGACAACGCAAATCTGCATGTAACCGCAGACAGTTCATCTGACCAGCAAACAGAACCAAATGACACATTGATGACCGAGTCAAAGCTAGTCAGTGGGTGGGATATTGTGAGTGCCATATGCGAAAGCCCGCCAAAAACGTCTGCGTGATCAGCAGCCGTGTCATTTAACACTATCCCCATTGTTATTTAATGTGATATATAGAGATTAAACATCTGCCGATAAATTGAACTAGTACATCCAGCACCTTTTGTGAATACACCATGCATTTAATAAATAAATAATCCGAGACCAAACTATAACTCAGAGACTTGTACTAGACATGCAATAAAGCTTCGATGTTAAGCAGTTGATCTATACATGACCCGACTCCATTGCAATTCAAGATGGTCGGTGCATTTCAAAATGAGGTGACGTAGTGGTGATCTTGTTCGTTTCTCTTTATTTTTGACAGCACAGTTACACCCTAATCCAATGGAATGTAAATTTTTATAAATAACTCAAACTTTCTTTTTTTTGCTCTTATTTCTTTCATCACAATTTGGAAGAAAGAAAGAAAAAAAAACAGATTTGAGAAATGGATAAAATTCGTGAGGTAGATAAATTACTATTGCAACTGGGATCTAAGCTAAAAAGTACCATTATTGTGTATAAATTTAGAAAATTGCTACCATCCGCATTGAAGCAGATACCGCCAATGCTAAAGTTGAAGAGTTGGAAAACGAGCTCAAAAATATTAAACAAGAGCACACTCAACAAGAGCGTGAAATCATTTCATTGAACAACAAGAACAAGCAACTTGAAGAGGATTTAGATACTGCCCATGACACCATCAAGTCCTTGAGGGACAATGAAACTGAGGACAGCGATCACAAGAAGCACCATGAGAATTCTTTGCGCAAGATTACTCTGCTTGAAGAAGAGTTGGAGGAATCAGACAAGGCACTCAAGGAAACCACCAAAAAGTAAGACATTTCAATGATGGGGAAGGGTACATTTGACTAATGCTCACTCTAAAACGCTAGTTTCCGTGAAGCTGATATTAAAGCTGAGCAACTTGAAAAGAAGGTCGAGCAATTAACAGCCAAACTCGCCGAGGAAGAACAGAAAAATGAAGATCTTGAACGAAAGAACGAAGAATTGAGTGGTCAATTGGAAGAGATCAACAAGCAACTGGATGACATGTAAATTGGGATTGGCTGGTTCCCAGAAATTGATATATATGTATATTTAATTTTTTTTTTATTTGAATAAAATTTCCGATAAACATATGTTGCTATGAAACACACACCTGTCAGAAATAAATGCTGTCATGGCAACAAAAACGGATCTGCACGAACAATGCATAATGAAATTTTGGAAATACGTACATCAGGCAGTAAAACAATATTACGTTTATCTCTAGATAATTACTTGGAATAAAGCTCCAGCTCATTTGAGGAAACCTCCCACACCCAAATAGTATCATCAATACTACTTTGCCCACTTTTCAAAAGAAAAACGACTAAATTTATTTAGACTAATAAACAAATGAAATTGATCCTAACTTAGATCTCGGCCAATTCACGAAGACGACGAACGGTGGAGCGGACAGTAGCGGCAGCAGTAGTGCTAAAAAAAAAATTGTTATCAACATGTTAGCATTGCAATCGAAATCTTGCCACCAAAATCAACTTACGAAACAGTGTAAGCACCACCAGCCATGGTCTTTTTGCAACCCTTGCACTTCCAGATACCGACAGCAGTACGTTTGACAGCATCCTTACCACAGAAGGTACAGGTGTAAGTGGAATGTTGAGTGATTTCCATCTTCTTGACGGTCTTTCTGAGAGAAGCACCATAACGGGTACCGTATTTACCGGTGATTCCGACCTTCTTAGTGCGTTTGGCCTACAAGTGATGTATTTTAGTTGAGCACGATGGATGGATGGATAGATTTGCTATGATATATACCATTTTAGATAAAGTACCAAAGAGGAGGAAGTATTCAATGTGCAGCTGGCTGCTCTTCTTTTGGCCTACCCGGAATTTGTTTTTTTTTTTTTT
>MU619309.1:112888-124985 GCA_025201805.1 Parasitella parasitica
CAGAAAAAAAAAAAAAAGAATTGACTATAGAATTGAAAAAGAATAATAATAAAAGATCCCCCTCTTAATAATCATCCATAAACTCAAATGGTTAGTTGAAATAAGCATTGTCTATTGCATCATATATCAGAGCAAGAGCAGATCACATTAATACGAAATGGATGCTTGCAAGCAAGATGGATTCGATGCATGGAGAAATCAGATTGCTGGATGTAGTTTGCAATTGGGAATAGGGGGATGTTGAAAGCCGGCCATTAGCTCAGAAACATTCACAAGAGCAGCATGCGTGCAACCGAAAAATGATGTGTTTTGCTCTGTTCTGATATAGATGTACGAGACGCTACGTATATTCGTAGACTCTGACCTTTTCCTATGTTGTTTTTTTTTATTTATTAGGCTGCCATCAAAGCTCACGAACTCCGTAACAAAAACAAGGCCGAGCTCGTCAAGATCCTTGACGAACAAAAGCAACAACTTGCCAACATCCGTGTCCAAAAGGTTGCTGGTGGTAAGCTCCAAGAAATGTAAGTGTTATTTCAAAGAGAATGGACAAAGCCGGGTTTATTAATCGAATACACTAGTGGTGAGGCCCGTAAGAACGTTGCCCGTGTTTTGACAGTTATCAACCAGACTCAACGTGAGCAACTTCGCCTCTTTTACCAAAAGAAGCGTTTCACTCCCTTGGATCTCCGTGTCAAGAAGACTCGTGCCATGCGTAGAGCTTTGACTCCTTTTGAAAAGTCCAAGAAGACTGTTCGTGAGCAAAAGAAGTTGGCTCACTTCCCTCTTCGCAAGTATGCTGTCAAGGCCTAAATTTTTTGATGTAAGAATTTAGACTTGAGAAATATGTTTTTGGTGCGTTTCTTTTTTTTTTGTATAAAATTTGCGGCATTATTAAAACGTTGATTGTTAAAAAGAAGAGCATTGTGGATCATTTGACTTGTGTTTGCCGTGGACCCGGCTATCATCTTCAATTTTTGAATAATGTATATGGAAGATGTTTTGAATTTTCCATGTGCGCATGGCATTTGAGTGTAAGAGGTTCATTCATAAAGTAAAATATTCTCGGGAGGATGAATGAGAGCTGGATTCTGTTAGGTGTCTTGTTTCTTTAGATGGCGTCCCCAATAACAATTTTTTGATTTATATTATAAATCGAACTGCTGCAAGTAGAACAATGAGGTATATGCGGAATTTCGCTCATCAAAAAACATAGGAATCGAGGAGGAGCTTGTAGAAATTTCCAGAACTCACTGACAACATACATGCCTTTGAGATCCAAGGCGATTTAATCTGGAATTTGCTCGAAATCTGGTATTGAATTAAAGCATTGTTGTGTATAAATAGAGGCATGAATTTGGCTTGAATACATCTTTACTTTTTCTCTTACTCTCAAACAAGACTTTATACTGAAATGAGCGCTGAAACGGAAACTTTCTCCTTCCAAGCTGAAATCTCCCAATTGATGAGCTTGATCATCAATACTTTCTATTCAAACAAGGTAATGTAGAGGGTGGCGTGGCTTCTTTTGTGTCACTGCAGACGCTGACTCATTTTGTTTTTACTACAGGAAATTTTCTTGCGTGAATTGATCTCCAATGCTTCTGATGCTTTAGATAAGGTGCGCTATCAATCTCTGACTGACCCCTCTGTTCTCGATTCTGAGAAGGAGCTGTACATCCGTATTACACCTGATAAGGAACACAACGTCCTGTCTATCCGCGATACTGGTATTGGTATGACCAAGGCTGATTTGGTCAACAACTTGGGTACCATTGCCAAGTCTGGTACCAAAGCTTTCATGGAAGCTCTCTCTTCTGGCGCTGACATATCCATGATTGGCCAATTTGGCGTTGGTTTCTACTCTGCTTACCTTGTTGCTGACAAGGTGCAAGTGATTACCAAGCACAATGACGATGAGCAATACATTTGGGAATCTGCTGCTGGCGGCTCTTTTACTATTACTCGTGATGAAGTCAATCCTTCTCTTGGCCGCGGTACTGAAATGCGTCTTTTCATGAAGGAGGACCAACTTGAATACCTTGACGAAAAGAAGATCAAGGACATTGTCAAGAAGCATTCTGAATTCATCTCCTATCCGATTCAGCTAGTCGTTGAAAAGGAGATTGAGAAGGAGGTGTCTGACGATGAGGTTGACGAGCCTGCCTCTGAAGGTGCCAAGATTGAAGAGGTGACTGATGAAGATGACAAGAAGGACGAAAAGAAGAAAAAGACAATCAAGGAAACCGTTACCGAGAATGAGGAACTCAACAAGACCAAGCCCCTCTGGACGCGCAATCCCGAGGATGTCAAGCCTGAAGAGTACTCTGAATTCTACAAGGCTCTTAGTAATGACTGGGAAGACCAACTGGCTGTCAAGCACTTTTCTGTAGAGGGCCAACTTGAATTCCGTGCTATCCTTTTCGTCCCTAAGCGTGCTCCCTTTGACATGTTTGAAACCAAGAAGAAGAGAAACAACATTAAACTCTACGTGCGCCGTGTCTTTATTATGGACGACTGCGAGGAGTTGATCCCTGAATGGCTGGGCTTCGTTAAGGGTGTCGTCGATTCGGAAGATCTCCCTCTCAACATTTCTCGTGAAATGCTTCAGCAAAACAAGATTTTGAAGGTCATTCGCAAAAACCTGGTCAAAAAGTGTCTCGAAATGTTCCAAGAAATTGCCGAAGACAAGGAGCAATTTGACAAGTTCTACGAGGCTTTTGGCAAGAATATCAAGCTTGGAATCCACGAAGACACCCAAAACCGTGCCAAGCTCGCTGATTTACTGCGCTATCACTCTACCAAGTCTGGCGATGAAATGACCTCCTTTAAGGATTACATTACTCGTATGCCCGAGAAGCAAAAGAACATTTACTACATTACTGGCGAATCTCGCACTGCTGTCGAAAACTCTCCCTTCCTCGAAGGTTTCAAAAAGAAGGGTATTGAAGTCCTGTTGATGACAGATCCCATTGATGAATATGCAATCACTCAATTGAAGGAATACGAGGATCACAAAATGGTCTGTATCACCAAGGAAGGTGCTGAAATCGAGGAAGATGAAGAAGAAAAGAAGGTTCGTGAGGCTGAACAAAAGGAATACGAAGGTCTCTGCAAGACTGTCAAGGATATCCTCGGCGATAAGGTTGAAAAAGTTGTTCTCTCCAACATCCTAACCGACTCTCCTTGCGTATTGACTACTGGCCAGTTTGGTTGGTCTGCTAATATGGAACGCATCATGAAAGCCCAAGCTCTCCGCGATTCCTCCATGTCCAGTTATATGGCATCCAAGAAGACTTTGGAGTTGAATCCTAATCACCCCATCATCAAGGCTCTCCGTGCAAAGGCTTCTGCTGATGCTGGTGATCGTACTGTTAAGGATCTTGTCACTTTGTTATACGAGACATCTCTCTTGACTTCAGGCTTCTCCTTGGACGATCCTAGCTCATTTGCTAGTCGCATTAATCGTATGGTCTCCCTTGGTCTTAGCATAGATGAAGAAGAGCTTGAAAATGCTGCTGCTCCTGCCACTGAGGAGGTTTTAGAGGAAACTGACAAGGCTTCCCAGATGGAGGAAGTCGACTAAAACGTTTCATACGTCCAAATCTCTTATATATATATATTATATACTTACATACTTGCACACACTCTCATATCCCCCTTTACCATTCATTTTCTAATATTGTATATCGAAATAAATCTGTATTTAGCAATATTCATTTGTTTTGCTTCATAAAACGCCCTTTGTATTCTCTCCAGAGTATCGCACATGCGCAGTGTACAAATGACTGAAAAGTACATTAGATAGTGGCATACGCATGATTCAAGGGGTTATCCAGATTGACAATAATTCAGGGCGCGTACCAACTCCCTTTAAAAATGATGAGTGATGTTTTTTTTTTGTTTTTGAATTTCCCTTTTTCTTTTTCTCTGCACAAAAAAATGAAATCTGATAAGGAAAACAACTTTATTGGGTTAAAGTTGCTAAGTGTCTTCAGCATAGGGTGTATCGGCTCAGGCCAGATGTTTTTACCCATCTTTTACAAAAAGGTATTGGGCCTCGGCAACGATAAAATCGGATTTATTTTCTCTATCAGTAAGTGTGGCAAACAGAGATGAGGGTAGTGTGATTCTGACATTCGGAAACTCAACAGCGCCTTTTGTATCATTTGTCGCATTCCCATATTGGACATCGCTGGTGGATAGGACTGGAAAATACAAGGAAATTATGATCAGCAATATGCTGGTTGCATTAGTGGTATGTTTTCCCTCTCGAGCTTTCAGCAAAACGCAGGCACTCATTTGGTAATGATTTAGTGCATTTTATCCATTGGATGTGTGCCGTATCTGTCCGAAACAGAGTGGGTCCGAATCACACTGACGTCCATAGGATGCTTTGGCTATGCGTTTTTCGGCTATCCGGTCATTGCAGCCTTGGTGGATACGGTAATTCTTCGAGTGCTGGCAAACCGCAGAGACCTGTACGGCCGTCAGAAGATTGGTGTTCCAATTGGGTTTGCTACCTCTGTGTTTCTGACTGGATTTCTGACAGAAAAATTAGATACTCTATATGCTTTGTTTGCTGTTTATCTTGTTTATTGTTTAGGGTTTGTGGTTACAGCTGCAGTGATCGACTTGAACCCGCACTACGAACCTATTGAAAATCTAGACGATACGTATGGCTCCCTGTCGCCCACAACTGGTATAGATGATGTAGTCATCGAGGACGTAAATGATGGCATTCGTGTGACACCAGATCCGTCCATGTGGCATCTCCTCCAAGAGCCGGAAGCTGTTCAGTTTTTCGCATACATGACAGCAATGGGGTTTGCTATCGCTGTCGTGCAAGCATTTTTGTACCTGTTTATGGAAAATGATCTGCATGCTCCTTCTTCCTTGGTAGGGTTGTTTGGCCCATTGGGAAGCATTACAGAGGTGATTGTGTTTTTCTTTTTCAAGCATGTCCTCGACAGAATGGGCTCACACCGTTTGCTGGTGTTTACGCAATGCATCATCATTTACCGATGTCTTACATACATGGTATGTACGCACATCAGCTGGGGCGCCTACCTGGCTACCGTGACCCAGCTGTTACATGGTGTAGGGTTTGCAGTCGCCTGGAGTGCAGCTTCGTTGCAGGCAGATCAGATTGCGCCGGCCAATCTTAAGAGTAGAGCTCAGGGCCTGCTTAACATGGCCTTTAATGGATTGGGAAGTGGTCTAGGTGCGTTAGCCGGCGGCTTTATCTATGAGAATTGGGGAGCTACCGCCATGTGGGCTGTAGTCGCTGTATTGGCTCTCATCAGTATTGTACTATATACCTCTGATTTTGTATCAAGACATGTTTTTCTACCTATATCTAATTTTGTCAAGAAACACACGTAATAAACTATTTCACAGCATGTTGACATTTCACACCTCATTGTCCAATCGAAACTCTATCATGTGTGTAACTCTTCCCCTTTCTCCCTTCAAAAAGAACATTAGTGTTAAAAGGCTTTTTACGGCTTCCTCTTGTTTTTTTTTGTTTTTTTTCTTTTAAATACACTTTTTTTTTTTTTTTCACTAGACTATCATGGTAGCTAGCACATCCGCATCAGCTACCAGCACTACCTCACCTTCCACAACAACAGCGAGTACCGGCAGTGCATTTTCATTCTTGAAGTTAAAGTGGAGAGGCTCCAAAGATCCAAAATTAAACATAAGAGAGGCCCTACCGAACTCGGTTGATGATATTGAGAGGGATTGGGTTAGACATAGCGCTCTTAAGCTGGCTTTTGAGAGGTATTTTAAAGACGGTATCAATCATTTTGTATCGACACTAATCGGGATTCTCGATTTGTTGGCATTATACAGTGACTTTAAAGCTCCAATCCATCGTTTACTGCAAGCCGGTGGCAGTGAAGTACTAGACATTGGGTAACGTTGGATCAATATTTCTTTTCTGTATGTATTCTGATAATTTTATATTTATAAAACCACCAACCCCAACCCCAACCCCCCTCCCAGATGTGGTGCCGGGTTTTGGTCAAGCGTATGTATCTTGTCGATTACCGTTTTTTTTTTTTTCAGGGGTAACATTTGCTGATATGCTGTTTTCCTAGGATATGGCATCCCAGTATCCGATATCATATTTTACAGGCATTGATATCGATAAAAACGTGCTGCCCTCAAGGTAAGTTGTATACAGCATGTATTACGGCGTTCTCATCGACTGTGGCTGCGCAGCTCTTTGTCAAAGAACGTATTTTATCAGCGAATCGATCTGGTTGAACTTCCTTTACCGTACGAGGATGCAACTTTCGACTTTATATTTATACGTTCCATGATGGACACACTGCCTGATTCGATGTGGGATGATGTACTGAAGGAACTAGTACGGATTATGAAGAAAGGCGCCTACATCGAATGCGTCGAAGCCTATGACAATCTATTTGATGCGGGGCCTTGTATGAGCAGGCTAAATCAATGCAAGTATATTTTAGCTCTGGTAACATGTGTGTCGTATACCACACAAACTAAAAAACGTCGCTATTAATAGTAATTCAGTCGAGTATAAAGCATCCACCGCAGTCGCCCACTACCCCTACCTCTGCATACAACACTCTAAATAACACACCCCATACAGCCACAACTCTGTACAATCCATGGCCAAACAGAATTGCAAATATGAGCCAATTAATAGGCATGCAGATAAATCACACACACACGCCAGTCGGCACATACGGAGACACTGTTGGATCGCTGCTATTAGAGTACTGGGAGAGAATCATCAGCGGCTTCCGACGGGACTGGATTGCCAACAAGCTGATTGCAGAAGACGAGCTAGAGAAAACAGTAGCGACAATGAAGGGTGAAGTCAACGAATACAACACTTATATGTCTTGGTATTCTGTCGTAGCACAAAAAAAGGGTTACAAGGGACCCACTATTCAGTTTGACGATGTAGACGACTTTGATACTGTACGCACGCACATATTTTAATAAAATTTACATCTAAAAACCACCAAGAGCATCGGCGCCAGAGTTGGCTGCGTCTGCTAAACCACGGGAGATGATCAGACGCTGGATCTGTGCTGTGCCTTCATAGATTTGGAAAATCTTTGCATCGCGCATCAATTTCTCCACGGGGTATTCTGTGTTGAAGCCGTTGCCGCCAAAGATCTGGACGGCGTCTGCGGCGCACTTGTTGGCAACGTCACCGGCCAAAGCCTTGGCAATACTCGCATGCCATGTGTTTCTCTCGCCATTGTCGCGCATAAAGGCAGAGCGATATACCATCATGCGAGCGCTTTCAATGCCAATAGCCATATCTGCCAGCATGAAAGAGACTGCTTGGTGATTGAAAATAGGCTTTCCCATTGTTTTGCGCTCCAGCGAGTACTTTGTAGCCTCTTCCATTGCACGGCGAGCCAAGCCGACAGCACCAGAAGCGACCAGAGGACGAGTGATGTCGAACGCATTCATGGCAATCTTGAAGCCTTGGCCTTCAGAGCCCAATACGTTTTCGGCAGGAACCACAACGTCCTCAAATGTAACGCCGCGAGTGTCTGAGGCACGTTGTCCCATGTTGATTTCCTTTCGCCCCACAGTGATACCAGGCGTGTCAGCATCGACAATAAACCCAGTAAAGGCTTTGCCGGTGTTGGCGTTGGCGTCAGTGCGAGCAAGCACAAAAAACCAGTTGGCGTGCCCTGAATTTGTGATCCACATCTTTTGGCCGTTCAACACCCAACTTCCGTCTGCCTTCTTGGCAGCAGAGGTCTTTAATCCAGCGACATCCGAACCGGCCCCCGGCTCCGTAACGCCGTAAGAAGCAATCAAAGGGGCTTCAGTCATGCGTCCCAAGTACTTTTTCTTTTGGAAATCGTTACCGGCGACGATAAGTGGAGCCTCAGCAAGGTTGTTGGCTTCGATGGCAGTTTGGATCCCACTGCAGCCAAAAGCCAGCTCTTCGGATATGATGGCGCTGTCCAGGACACTCAAATCCATGCCGCCATACTTTGCTTCGATGTGGGTGTTGACCAGGCCGAGCTCCCAAGCCTTTCTGATGATTTCAGTGGGGTACTTGCCGGTAACGTCGTGTTCAGCCGCGACAGGGATGATCTCTTCACGTGTAAACTTGCGAGCCATCTGCTGGATTGACTTTTGCTCTTCAGTCAGTGAGAAGCCCATGCCCAAGGGCGCAGCTTGGGATGAGTAATAGCGTGTGTAAGGACGGGCTAATCTTTGAAAAGATCGTAGCATTGTGTTTGTGGTGGAAGGGGAGAAGAAATAAGAAAGAGGGGGAGAAATGACCAAAAGCCAGACCTCACCATGCCTATTATATAGGTAGCGCCCCCCAATTTCCATGTGAAAATTGCACTGCATGTGAACATGAGCGATCGTATTTCTTTATAAATGATGCAACATGGCCAAACTGTGGTACACCCAAGCGGCATGTGGGATATATTCATGATTTGTGTGTTTCAGCGCATTTTTACCCAAGCCAAGGCATCTCTACACATTGTACGGTATATGGCTTGAATGAAATGAATGTGCAAACACCGTAATGCGCCATTTTCAATTCGTCCAACAGACAAGACTTACACTGAGTTGCACTGCTTAAATTGATAGGCAAACGTTATTCATGCCTTGTGAAATAATCTCGAATCTATAAAGCAGCAACTACGGCGATTACGGCGGCAAATTGAACCTTCAAATGTTGGCCTATTTCATCAATATTAAATAGACAGAATACAAAAGCAACATACATATATATTATATGGGGTGTAAATACAAATGTCCTTGGATGCGTCTACTATCCTCAGCAGCTATTTGGCACTGCTCGATAGACATTGCAACACACATTAGTAGTTTTGCCCTGTACGCCAAGTGCTAAACTAGGACGTAATGAGAGCTACCGAGAGCCATTATGAAAACAGACTGAACCAAGCACAACAACCTTGCTTCATGCTGTAAACAGTGGTGTTGTTAATACGGTGACTGTTTTGAAATGCATATATCGGCTGCTTCCACTTTTGCGATTCAACCATGAAAATTTTTCCCCATACAAACATAACCGATATGAGCTCTGTCAACGAAAATACGCCCTCCACAAGCTCATCCAACACCAATAGCGAAAGACCTGATAATACGAACGAGACATCAACGCCTTCCCCATCCTCATCGGCACCAAATAATGCAGCATTGGATGTCCATGCACTGAAAGAAAGAATTATAGCAACCAACAAGCTTTTCAAATACCTGCAGGATGCAAAGAAAGGCAAGTCTTTGGCCAAGTTCTTTCTAGATGCGTACTAACCGCACCTTCAACCATAGAACTGTCTACGCGCGAAGCCCAAATTAGCACATTAAAAGCAAACTTGGGCCTATCAGTCAAGAATTCCCAAGAATCAGATGAGAAATACAACAAAGTAGCAGACCAAGTCAAAGTATTAGAGGATCAACTAAAGGCAAAGTCGTTTCAAATAGATTCTTTAAAAAACGACCTGAGAAAGCAAGCTGACCTGGCAAAGCGGATGGGGTCCAATGCTGCAGAATTCAGAACCGCAAAGGATCAAGTAGCAAAGTTAAAGGAAGAGAACCAAAAGTTGACAGAAACCATATCAAAGTTGCAGGCTGAGAAAGACCAGATGGACGAGGAGGCCATGGAAACTAGCATCAACCATAATTTGACGATCGAATCACTTCGCGAGGAAATCACAGATCTGCAATCGTCCTTAACGACCGACGATTCAGAATTAGTCTCTTTGCGGCTCCAATTGTCGGCTGAAAAGAGCAAGGCATCTAAAGCCGCTTTACATATCAAATCACTCGAGCAGAGCTTACAACAGTCTAATGAACAAATCAAAGAGTTGAATGTCCAGCTACTTGAGAAAGAGCCCCAGCAAGCACCAACATCTGCCACCAATGACAACATGGATAATATAAAACGAATGCATGCGGAGCAAGTGAATAGTCTGAAGCAACAGATTTCACAATTGGATTCAAAGCTGGAAAGAAAGGCAGCATTACCACCAACAACACAATCAGCAGCAAATCCAACTCTGCTCAAGAAATACCACCAACTTAAAGGAAAATACCAATTGATGAAAAAGACAAATGTATTTTTGAATCAAGAGCTGCAATCTGCACTATCCAATGCCTCAGAAGACCGAGGGCTTACATCCGACAGTGATCCTGATAGCGCGAGCCATGAGTCTAGCGACGATGCGAATATACCAACACTTGTTGATTTGGAAACCTCACTTCCAGAATCAGCCAAAATTCCAACCGCAAATCAGCACAGCTCTACTCTTCCCCGCCCAAAATCTGCTAATGCCAGCAAAGCGCCTCCTGTTTCCCTTGTTCAACACAGAAATCCGTCCAGAGATCCCCGCCTTGCTCATCAGCCAAATCAACATCAAGAAACAGAGGAACTCGGTCTCCAACAAAAGTCAGGTCTCATTGCTCCACCGCCACAAGGAACTGCCACAAAGTTACCCAAAAAGCGAAAGAGCTTGCTACTCAAGTTTGTGAATGCCAAAAATCCTTCCAAAGTGCTCGAGAGAGCCAAAGCCCCCACCGCCTCCAATACAACCGCACTTGCTCTTTCAAAAAAACGCTCGCATAGCTCAATACAAAACGACGATCAGGCCACAGAAAGCGCTTCTAATCAAGTCGACAGTGCCCCTGCCAATGCTGCTGCTGCTACCACCAGTACCACCGCTAGTACTGCTAGTAGTAGTGCCACTGACGTTCCATCGAAAAGGATTAGAGCAGACTACCATTGGAATCATGTTATTGAAGGCATATTCAACAAGAGTCACGGGAAAGTGTTGCCCACAAGGGTAGAGTGCAAAGAAATCACTCTTCATTTGCTGGATGAAATCCAAGATTGCTACTCTAGAATCAAGTCTGCTGCTGTGCTTACCGATTCCAGCCTCGTTCCGTTTGGTGCTTCTGACTTGGAACTGCCTAAATCGATGGATCATCGTGAAAAAGTGTATGCTTGGTTCCTGGTGTCGTTGTTGAAAGTCGATGTAAGTTGACCAGAATGTGGGAAACAGGGTCGGTTTTTTTGCTCAGTAGCATTCATAATAGCGACAAGAGTTCAATTCAGTCATGTTCAAGTTGGCGGAAAGTACCAAGAATTGCCCAGTGTCCAAGGCTCCAATAAATAACAAACTTGTGTAAGTGTTTTGGTAGTTTTCAAACATCTATCAATCTAACCGTTTTTCTCGATTCCAGCCGTCTGATCAGGTTATTCGCTATAGTTTGTAAGGCTGAAGACTCGCTTGGCCGGCTTTGTACCCTGGTTTATACATTGCTCAGGATTCCAGCCTTCCAATCAAGTCTCATTCCATCTCTGCTGAACGTAGGCTTTGTCTGGAAAGAAAGCTTTGCTTTTGTGAGCGCTGATCCTCATTTCGACTCCTTGCACAATACTTTTGTCTCTTGTATCCACCTTGTAAGTTGCCGATCAAGCTCTACAAAGAATGTAAGTAATCTAGCTTGTGTTTTTTTTTTTTTTTTTGCGATTCCTCGTATTCATGCCCTATTGCCTTAGCTAAAGCAGATGGAAGCACAATTGTCAACGCTCTTTAACTGGCCGCCGCCAAAACTCGTTTTAGATTGCATAGAAGACTCGATGAAGATTCTCCAAAGCACCTACTTTAAAGAGCTGCACGCAAACGACAGGAGCAAATTTGATTTATTGTCGTTCAATTTGATCACGTCCTTTGAATTGGCTCTTGTCGTTTTGGATGACTGGAAACAGACGTATGATATATTTATCAGACAAAGGCTGTGGCCATTGTTGAGCATGGAGGTTATTGACGTGGTAGCCATGGAGCTGCTCGGAAAGCTCGCAAGACTAGGCATCTCTGACGACCCCTTGAAGGCAGACAAGCCTGGAGTTGTAACTCTGCTCGATACTTTTTCGACAATCATTGATTTGGGCAAGGATATCGATCCCAGCGAGAAGCATTTACAATTTGCCGCTGCAAGGTCCATGGTCGCTGTGGCTGGAAACCATCATCATTACAAAAAGTTTTTGGCTAATGTGCATGGTATTTGAAATAATGGAATTACATCATCTTGAGATTTTTGGTTT
>MU619309.1:129701-159269 GCA_025201805.1 Parasitella parasitica
GTTTTTGTGTACATGTATTAATTTCGCATTAGAGATATCAAGCCTGACAACATATTATTGGATCAAGACGGACATGTTCATCTGAGCGATTTCAACATTGCTTGCAGCATACCCGAGAAGCATGAAAAGCCATTGATTTCTTTATCAGGGACAGCAGCCTATTTTGGTGAGTGTACAACCACGCCCCGCGCAGTTGCATATATGTAAAACTGAAATGTTCAAGTAGCGCCTGAATACTTTAAACATCACGGTTATAACGAAGACGTAGACTGGTGGAGTCTAGGCATCACATTTTACGAGTGTATTTATGGAAAAGTAAGAAAAATAGCCAAATATTCATTGTATGCGTCAACAAACACTATTTACAGAGACCTTGGTTACACTGCACAAATATTGATGATTTGGGCAAACAAATTCTACGAAGAAGGATCCCGTTTCCTTGCAAAAATTCCGTCTCAATTGAATGTATATCAGCCGTTAAATCTGTAAGTGTATACTCTTTCTCTCTCTCTCTTGGCAGCTACATTCATGCAGATACAATACAGTTTTTAGAAAAGGATCCCAAAAAGCGACTAGGACATGGTGTTGTATCCGGCTGGAATAAAATTGCTGCCCACCCCTTCTTTCGTTCTGTTGATTGGTACAATATTGATAATAAACAATGCCAACCTTTGTATATACCTCATCACATCCAACCATCTACAATAATAAAAGCAGCAGATGACCTGTCGCTGATGTCGCAACAAATATCTCATAAACCCGATTCCATAGCGGACCAGAAAGACGAGGGCGTAATGGGCTGGCTGTATCGGCACAAGCGAGCTACTAATCCAGTATTACAAAAACACAACAGATATAACCAAGACCTCAAGTTGATCCAAGAAAAGTTCAAACCATTTGATTACACTATCTTTGATCAGTATCGAGGTTTTCTAGACGAACGATTGATGACTGTGGGTCCTCCGCCCGATTGGGTTAAGCCTGCTTTCCCTGATGCGGATAATGGTAGCATTTTGCCGATTCGAAAGATCTATTTGGAGACACCTTCTGTATTTGATATGTTTGGAGAAAACCATCATTATAGGATGGAACAACAATGTAAATGATAAAATAGCGCTCCCATCTTGTATCATATTTCTGAAATAAATAAATGAAAAGCACTATGGTAATATAATAGATCAAATCAATATAGCTATACCCCCTTTAGCTATTTTTGATGCTAAAAAATAGTAGAGAAAACCTTTGTGCTATAATAAACTCTTACACAAGCATTCCATCTTATTTCACATCGTCAGATATGTGTAATACTCGTAGTATTTGGGTATACTCCAATTTTCTCTACTCAAAAGTTGTATCTTCTTCATGTTACGGACTCATAGTAGGACCTTAATGAAAGAGCATTTTCATTTTTACAGTGAGAACGGTAAATATTGTCACTTTGCGAAAATTAAAATGTCGTTTCTAACACGAGTGCCTGTCCTGTTATGCGGAACTATAAGGTTACAATTATGTAATGATGCTTTTATTGGATAATAGGAAGATATTATTGGAGGATCAAGAAGCCATCGACATTGTCACGAAGGACTTACTGAACGTCTATGAAGATTCTTATACAATTGATTCAGCTCAAATTCTAGCGAATGGATCAAGTGTTACTTATATACCACATTTAGCAGTTCATTCTGCTTTACCACCTATTACTTTTCAGTTTAACCTACATGCTAGTCAAGATACAATGATAAACGCCATTGATCAATACTTTCAAGTTTACTTGCGAAGCAATCAGCTCCCAGTGGCATTGTTTATCTTCTGACAAAACCTCAAAATTATTTCTCGACCCATTTGTACAGATGCAGAGCAAATCGTACCTGTATCATTTGCCAAATACTGTATGGGTCGCGCCAACGCTTATTAATATCTGAGCGCTCTTTTGGTCAAGATGCACCTAAAGACGAAAATTTGAATGAACTTGTTGCTCTGTTGATGTGTCTTCTTCAAGATAAACAGACAATCGCAACGGTAGGTAGATCGCTAAACGCTGCCATCCAGTATCTCTATGATAGATACAAGACAACGAACTTTGAGAGTAAAATTCCATTGTAGTTACTTACTACTTTATTGTTGAACTTTTATAGGGCATTACAATTCTTCAATAGACAGTGTAGCTGCTTCAGGCCACCCGCTTACTTGGTATTAAAATAAATACAAGGGTTAAGTTAGATGAAAATACTTTTTGAAATATGCCAAAATGTGGTTATTTTTGCTAATCTGATCTACAACAAGTAAAATAAAATAGATGGTTCTTCAAATGATTGCTATTTTTGAGTTGAACTTGTAATAAAAATAACTAAGAAATTATCTATGCAACAATCATACACTACTTATCAGATTTCATCACTGAGCTCAGCATGAGTATGCCACATGGTTTTTATTCTTTACAATATTCACTCAAGAATTTTATCAACCAAAAGGCTGTACAAGCATTTCCTATTTAATTTATTAAGCGAGACGGTTGGCTTAACCTATGACTTGAAAACTTACAACAGACTCAAATGAAGCGTTATACAGCGCCTGTATAAAATGTAAGAGCGCCAGGAAGAGATATACTATGAACTATATGCAATATAATTAATAATAAGTTTCAGAAACTAGGATAAAAGCAATAAGTGAAAGCCAAATTGAGCTTATTGAAAATGGTCGTTAGCAAAGAAAGGAGATGTATATGTAGAAATAAAAAAAAACTTGTTATTCTTTTTGAATCTGTTGAAATCTACGCGCAATACTTCAGCATTCTTGTATTTAATAGCATTGGTTTTCTGCTTAAGCTGAGCATAGCATTCGTGCCAGTTCATGCGTTTGCGAGTTGATTTACATTTTTCGACAAACTCCATAGTATTCTCGCACCTTTCTTCATCTGCACATTTACCGATTGTCGTACCTTTAGAGGGTTCTTCAGTATCCACTTCCTCAAAACGTCTTTTTACTTGTTGTAACTTTTGTATTCCAGAAACAGCTTCTTTTTGTAATGAAGGCGAGTCGTATTTCATACGTTCTGCAGTGTTTAGCGTAATGTTGGATGTTGTATCCATATAACGGCTACGTTTGTCATATCTAACATATTTATAATATACAGATCATGATATTAACTGTTGGTAATTCTTTTACAAACAACGAATAAGCTACAAGTTGTAATTGAACCTCTTGCAAGGTTCTAGGCTTATTCAAAGAATACATCAAGATCAGATCACGGGATGTCGGGAAGACATCTTGCCCAATCTTCTTTTTATTGTAAAATAGAAGAACAGGTCTGTCCTGGAAATGCTGTGATTTAATAAGTTTTCACACTTCTTGTCAAACATCGGATATTATGTGGATATAAACATTGATTGAAATATATTTCATGTCAATAAAAGTCTTCAGTTTTGTATTTGGTTTTATTCAGAAAAATTCTTTATTACTTCTTTCATATAACATTTACACAACATTTCGCTGCGCCCTTTCACACTGGCACTACAGTGTGCTGCCCAGTCCATAAAATCAGCGTTAACCGTTGC
Source organism: Parasitella parasitica (assembly GCA_025201805.1). NCBI lineage: Eukaryota > Fungi > Mucoromycota > Mucoromycetes > Mucorales > Mucoraceae > Parasitella > Parasitella parasitica. The sequence goes on from MU619309.1 coordinate 133,256, forward strand.
TTGTGCTTTTACAATAATGGGTGGTTGGCCCAAAGACACATGCATAGACTCATATACGACATCAGATCTTAGGCCGTGATCCCATTCTGCGTTGCCGATTCTATAAGCATCTCCGTTGGTATCCATAAAAGTTCTTGTAATTATGTTCTTCACGTCAGAATGATTCAGAACGAATTTGCTCATTGGATCAGAATCAGGGCGTTCACTGAAGGGTATTTTGCATGTCGATAAGTCTCCTATTTGTATAGAGCAATATTAACTTTTCAACCAAATGGAATACATGACATCAAAACTACCTTGAGAAGCCATGATAACCGTAACCAAACCTTAACAGAACCGTAACAGAACCTATAATAGAAGTTGCAGTTATAGGGTGATGTATCCGCACACCCCCCATATTCGCTTGAATTAAATCCAATTGAACAGTTCTGGGCAATTTGTAAAGAGAAGATTGAAGTGTCACAGGTTGTTGAATGAATAGAAAATGTCTGAGGCTTGTAATGAAATACTACAAATCGACTTTACTTGGGGACAGTTACTCTTGAGTAAGTGTCATTTAATTTTGGCATTTAGTAACGGACATTTAATTTTCGCAGAGTGACAATATTTACCGTTCTCACTGTATGCACCATATTACTTGAAGATCCCAAAATCTAGATTCTATTCACAAATAAATATTTGAACGACTCAAATGACCCAACTCCTCAAAAGTTTGACAGAAGTTTTCTATACCGTACAATGGTAAAAGCGTGCGAACTATTATTTAGCCATATGACAAACAAATAAATTAACTGGTTCTTCTTTCTACTGAGTTTTTTTTGCATGAGATGGTATACATATATATATCCTTATATGAAATAGTTCGTTGGTCTTTATGTATTTTGTCTCATGATATATAGCAAGGCCTTTGCACAAACAGAACGTGAGTGATACTAAACAAAAGAAACCCTTACTAGATGTTACACGACACACATTTCAGGTACGAGCAAAAAGTCCAAATTATCATAATGGCAGCATATATTATGCAAACTACATGAATGAGAATCTTTCTGGCACAACATTAGTGATTGATCAAAAAGATTAGCAGAAAAGTGCATCAGTCAGCATTCAAAGTTCATTTGTAAAGGAGAAAATGCCAAACTGCAAATCATGGCTGATCGAGATGGATAAATAAATCATGAAACCGAAAGATCGTGTTGAAAAGTTTATAGAATTTTTTGATAAACAAACAGCTACTTGGTTCCATCATCTTGAAGCGAGAAATTCCATATCAATTTCCATTATCATTAAATGAATTTGTAATTGAAACGAACAGCATCTTACCAGATCAATGAAAAGCTGACTTAAAATTAAGTGACTATTATACGCACACGTTTTGCTCCCTAACACAAAGAAGAAGAGGAAGAGAAACATACATAGACTTGCCCCTATTTTTCGTTTTCTTTTTTTCTCTTTCTTGTTCCTATTCAGTTGGTTACAAACTAAATAATTAACATAAAGGTAAGTTAGAAAGGTGGATACAAAGAGGGTAGCGAAAGAGCGAATGACTAAAGCAACGTGACATGGTAGATGTCTGATACCAAAGCTGTTGTCAAAAGTGTGGATATGAGTGAGGAGATGCAACAAGAGGCTATTGAGTGCTCAACACAAGCCTTAGAAAAGTTCAACATTGAAAAGGATATCGCCGCACACATTAAGCGCGAATTTGATCGTAAATACGGTAAGGGTTATTTGCAATGGAAAAAAAAACATGGTGAATTCAAAACTTATGGATTTGTTGCTGTAGGACCTACCTGGCATTGTGTTGTTGGACGCAATTTTGGTAGTTTCGTTACTCATGGTTTGTTAGATTTTGATGTCTGAAAAATAGGCATATTTTTCTAATGGTTTTTTCGTAGAATCCAAGCATTTCATTTACTTTTATCATGGCCAAATTGCTATTCTCTTGTTCAAATCTGCTTAAATGTTTAATCGCTGCCCACCCCACCCCACCCCCCTTTTTTTTTTTGGAATAAAAATCGCATTATGTACATTTTGCTGTAACACCAAAATGAAATAATAATGGATAATGATGAAGAAAAAAAAAAGAAAAATCCTGCAATTCTATCCTTCAATTTGGTCTGTTTCAAACAAAAAGAGGCTTCTCGGTTTTACTTGTCAAAATTTGGTATAAAATTGCATATATTTCTTTTCCTCTTTTCTTTTCTTTCAACAATTTTGTACTCTAATTTTACATACATAAAAATGCTCAACTTAATTATAGCCGCCGTACAGGTAAAGGGATCAATTCATTGAAATGTCATTGACATGTTGCCATGGTAATTAAATCTATTACCTTGGCAACCGAGAAATGCCTATAGCAACCATTAATCATTTTTTAGGCAATTTTGCAAGTGATGGTTGTCGTCTTTTTTGGTAGTGTATTGGCAAAATATGGTTATTTTAACATGGATAAGCAAAGAGTATGTACAAACACATAGCGTAATCATGACATTGACATTGTTCATTTTAGTGGTTATCCAAATTGAATTTAGTTTTTTTTACACCTTGCCTCTTATTTTCAAATATCGCCTCTGTCATATCATTTGAAAAACTACTAGCTTTCTGGCCGATTCCATGCTTCTACCTAACTTATGCTCTCGTAAACTACACGAGTAGTCAAGTCATCTCTCGATTGGTTGGTCTAAGTCCTGCTTATCGTAGATTTGTTTTGGCCTGTGTCATGTTTTCCAATTCTAATTCATTGCCGATCGCGACTATATCTAGTCTAGCTGTATCTGAGGCTGCGCACATTTTGTATTGGGGTACCAATGATACTGCTGAGGCCGTTGCCGCTAGGGGAATTTCGTATACTCTTTTCTTTGCCATCTTTGGCAATTTAATTCGTTGGTCCTATGGATATCAGCTACTTCAAAAGAATGAGGATGATGATGTAATGGAAGACAACCGTACAATGAACGAGGAGGATCCAGTTGAACACTTACAAACATCCTCCTATCACTCATTTGACAATAGCTCTAGTATTAGCTCTGCATCTGATGAGTATTTGACGACTAGTCGTAGCGGTATGCCTCCCAGACAATTAAGTGCAGTGACAATCACAGTTGCAGATGAAAGTACCAGCCTATTGCCTCAAACAAACCTCAAGAGTAACAAACAAATGGAGGATATCGTGGTTCCAGAACCTCTATACAAGAGAGTCGCTAAACGTGTCAATGGTTTCATGTCTCCCCCACTATATGCTGCCTTCTTTGCTCTTGTAGTCGGGTTATCGCCTTTAAAGCCAATCTTGTACGACAAACAATCCTTCCTTTACCCCTCATTAACGAAAGCTATAGAAGGCTGTGGTAAAGCAGCTGTTCCCCTCATACTGACCTGTTTGGGCGCTCAATTAGTTTCAATCCAAGAATCTCAGCATCCTGTTTCTCCTCAAATGAAGAAGCCAGTTGCAACTGCAATTGCTATTCGTATGCTGCTTATGCCATTCTTGGTAGTGCCCATTGTTGTGTTGTTTGTATTGTACGGTGCTCGATTCTCTACTCTGGCCAGTGATCCTGTATTCATCACCATGATGATTGTGTTAGGCTGCACTCCCACTGCTATTAATCTCGTACAAATCACGCAGGTCAATAACATTTTTGAAGAAGAAATGCTGCGCATGCTTTTCTGGAGCTACGGTGTCGTTTGCGTTCCTATTTGTACACTTGTCGTCTTTTTAGCACTTAACGTTGTAGATAGAATGCTATGAATCTGATACATAATATATACTCTTTGTTAGATGTCATTAAATATAATACCCAATTTTTTTGTATGCATATTCCGAAACGTCTCTAATACAGCACGCACAAGAGTAGTGTTCTAGATTTGTTTCCTATTATACATTCGTTCTGCATTACTGCGTGATACAGAAGTTCTTTTAAAGGTATATGAATGAATATTTTTAGTGGTGGTTTCTTTGAGACATGCGACAAATTTCAATGGTTCATACAAGCATCCTGAGCGCATGAAATGCCTTCTCGAGTAGAATGTGAAGTAATTTAATATTAGACGCAAGTACTTGCTTTCATAGTTAAAACAACGTACAAATTGTGCTTGAAATATCTAAGCTGTATGATAGGCACTTGGCACAAACAATTTAACAGAAATCAGATAGTGTCGTATAACATATAAAGTCCAAAATGAAATATGCTCTCCACAGCTGCTTGCTTCCTTTTCTGTCCTCTGAGTGCTTCTAATCTACATATTTAAATAGCCAAGGATGATAAATACGTTTACAGGCTTCATATACAAGTTCATATATATAATAGCTTTGTGTGAAGATGTCAAGGGACCCATCTATATGAGTCATGCAGATATAAGTGTTTATTGTGTTATCATTTTCAAAAATCGATAATCCTGGATAATACCAAATACGTTAAATTGATGCGCCAATTAACTTTATGCAATGTGCAATTATTACATTTATTAAGAGCTTTGATCAGGGACAAGATGTCTTCCCAGACAAAGAACTACCGCTATCATCTAAATATCTTATGAAGCAACTAATTTATCGGAAAAAAAAATTGTTCATTGTTCATGATTTCACAAAATGTCTAGTTAGTTGAGATATACACCTTTGTTTACTAAATACATATACGATAATGTAACAATGAGTTCATTTCGAAAACGGTACATGGTCATAGTGTATGTCGCATATATTCTCATTGATCAATCAGCCATTTTGGCGAGACTCATGATCGTACCTGATTTTCATCTTGTGCCTATTGTAGTCGCATCACAATCTGCATTTGGCTTTTAAGTTTGTTCTATTTCAATTACTGTTGGATCAAAAAAGATAATAAAAACTAAATGTTAACGAGATACGAAAACTTAAAGATACTTTATTCAAGATTGAAATTGCATCTGCTATTTATACTTTTTACGGCTACATAAATTTATGGTGACTTATTTAGATTACAAATTGACAAGACTAATTCACAGTGGCAATCTACTTGACAGGGTACGATGTGAGGTTATACAACAAGGGCTACACGTCTTTGATCTGGTAGTGCCTTAACCTTTATCCTGGTGCTGGGATCTGTGTTATTTACAGGAATAATCTTCTTGATTTGAAACAGAGACTTTATTCTCCAATTTACACAAGCGTATCGCATTACATCAATAGACAATCTTCAATCTTCAATTGATGTACATTACAATGATCTCCTGTCTATAATTATGGCAGATAAATTACTTCATTGTGCTTTATAATGTAGTTGTAGATTAGAGGAATGATTAACAATGACGTTTGATTTTTATTAAATTTCTTACAATTAGACAAACGATGTCAGGACATAGACAAATTCCTATGATCTTTTTCGGTTAGCTTTATATATGTGGCATTGTTACGCTGATTCCACTCATTGTAAACTATGGAGAACGCACACAAAATATATCTATATAAACGAGCCTCGATTAGATTTTATTTTTCCATCCCCTTTCCCAAACAATTTATTCTATCCTACAACAACAACAACAGCTAAAGCAAAATCTACCAATGTCAAACTTAGATAAGTCCAACACTAAAAAATTGAACAAGAAGAGTTCTTTTTCCTCTCTCTTTTCTAAAAAGAAGAACCCCATCTCTGAGCCCTATTCTGACCTCTTCCCTGCCAAAAATGAACTGACTAGTGATGGAACGACTGTTTCAATGAAAATGACTAAAGCTTCTTCTGAGCTTGAAGAATTGTATAACAAAGCTGTACTAGCAGTAAGTTTGCATACCGTACTAGGGGTTTATTACATCAGATACTAAATTTTTAATATTATGGTATAGGTTAGTGATGCTGATCATGCTAAAGATAGCCCTACCTACTACGAAAGTGAAAAGGAGGCCGCTACGGAAGCTGTCAGATTGTGCGAAAAAAAGTTCGAAGACACGATTAAAGTTCTGAAGGATCATCAGCATTTAATGAAGCAATTTGAATTTTGTTGGAAGAAGCAACTTGATGGCCTTAGCGAGAAGTTAAAAAATTTGCCCGAAAATGCCATAGAATAAGTCAGTAATGTATCATATGCCCTTTTTTTATATAGTATGATTCAACCCTCTCTTTAATTTACATTCGTTCAACATTTGTATTTTGATTCTTCACATTCGTTCAATTATTACACTCATTTTTATGAATATGCCTTCCATTTTATGAATAAAAACTTTATGCTTTGTTTTATGCCAAACACATGACTATTTCACTCAATTTTTCAAATTTTGAGCTTAATAATTATTGAATCTGTATTCTTGTGGATAACGATATTATACATTACATGTTTATAATAGAAGCTGCTGAATATCCTATCTATGCAATGAAAGGTAAGTTCTTTTTTTTTTTTTTTTGAGGCTATCATTGTTTAAAGAGTCAAACATATGTATTTTGGTACGGCGATTTGAAAATATCAATTGTACCAGATCTTATCGAGTTTACCTTAATTGTTTTTGCGAGAGAGCACAAAGTATGTCGATCTTTATATTATATAATATAAATATCCTGTCATTATGCATTACTATAAGATGATTTGGGGCGATCCGCTTTATTGTTTTGATTGTACCATAGTAAATAACACATGCCAGCAAAAAATTGCATGGACGGCTGAGAGAAGGTTGCTCATTGTATTAGGACCATTTCGATCACTTTTTCCATTGTTAATTAAGTATTTTAGGTCTCCTGATTGATGCTGTTTATTGTTCAACGCCTTCTTAAGAAGAATCTTTCTTGCACATATACTATAATATATACCCGTTTCATAAGATTGCAAATGATAAAAGGATAATTGAGTGGTACGTGAGTTGAAAAGATCACGAAATATGGCTACACATTATGTCAATGCTATGTAAATACATAGAAACAGTTGACATAGGCATTCAACATATATATACGACAGTGTGGATGAAATGGATGATTCTTAGATTAATTTTGTGTCTTCGGCGAATAGATTGCATACCCATCCCCATAGCTGACGGACATTAAGCTGGTCAACATTGGTTACATTGGTTTTAGAATCCTGTTTGATAAATAGAACAGCCAAAGCCAAGTTACAATAGATTGAGAGGGTTGGATTGTACCCCTGTTTGAATAATATGTAAATGTACTGTATAATATACATGGGTACTGCTCTCTTGCTCACGCACACACTGGTCAAAAAATACGTACCAGAGCATTTCTTAAACAAAGCTTAATAAAAGTCGAAGATATCTATATCAGTTCCATTATTTGCATTTTTTTTGTAAGTGTATCAATGATAATGTTGCTCATAGAGTTGATCATGCATTTAAAACTACAGTTATCGATATTTTTCACCGGACGCCTCACGGGCTCCTATCAGGTCGTCAATTGTAACGACTTGGATCCAATTGTATTTAGGAAATATAATGGCCATACTACTAATGTGAACCCAAATAATTTTTTACTTGGCGAAATAGAAGTTGTGCCATTATACTAGACATTTAATCATGATGAGCCCACGGTTCAGTGCTATTAATTTTTAGATGATGATGTGACAAAGAGCCCAATTAATATCGATCGTTGTAGCGTATAAATGTATTATTGCAGTCATGAGAAAATGCATATCAAACTGTCATTTATTCATTTAATACGTATATTGCACAAGTATATAAGCATGGGCAGAAAAGATGGCATAATATTTTATTCGTATAATAAAATTAGCACACGATAGTTTACAGTATACAGTATATTACTCCACCAATCTCGCATAGTGGTCTTTGAGTATAAAAAGGCTGTTATTATTGCATCCTCTTAGACAAAGGAGTACTGCTATCATGATCGAAGCTAATCGCTGCCATTTCCATATCGAATATGACCAACCAAATCTAATAAAGGATAAACGATCGGTCATCATATGCTCTCAAGATGATAATAAACGAATCCCTGGTTTGATAGTTTTTCTTACATGGCCATTGCTTGGAGCAAATGATACGAAAACAATGAGTTAAAGAATTAAGAGAAAAACGCATTTACTATATATTGTGAGTTAAAAGCGTACAAAAATTCTTCTTTACCTTATTCAATTGATAAAAAATAAAAATGAATTCTTCTACTCCAACGTTTTTAAGCAACAACAAAAACGAGACCGAAAAAAAGCCAAAGGCCCGTCGTCTATCTGCAACTTATGGTAAGGTATTTAATGAAGGGCCGTCATCCCAAGAAAAAGTTGGCGAATATTTTGATCAGAGTGGCAATCGTATCACTTTGTTGGAGGAGGAGGCAAATCTTGCGAAGCTTTATGATTTTGCTCGTAAAGAGGTAAATCTGCATGTATGACCATGTTTATTTACTAGTATAATAAATCATAAACGAAATATAGATTGATTGCGCCCATGATTCTCGCGATTCTCAGTACCACGAGAAGGATATGGAGGAAGCTGACAATGCAGTCAAAAAATGTGTGGATTACTATAAAACCATAGTAAGAAATGTCAGCAGCCGACCAGCAAAGAACATCAAGATACGCTGGAACAAAGCAATTGAGAACCTTGAGTCAATGCTCCTAGCAATTGAGAGTGACGAGCAATTCAATGTATTGCTCTTGGCAATTGATGGTGACAAGATATTCAATCTAATCCTCTCAAAGCTATTAAGTGATGAAGAGTAAACTTAACCGTCTATATTTTCTTATGTTTTACTGTATACTCTCCTTAGCTTTTTATAGTTTATTTATGATCCATTATATTGATTTTTCTACACTCTTTAGCTTACTTTCGTTTATTCACACTCCTTTTTTTATCTATTTATGAACTTTCTATGCCTTATATTTTATGAATAAAACTATTTATGCAAAAATTGCCTTCTTTTTCCCTAAATTTTAAGTTTAAAATCTTCTTGTTAGACGCATATTCGGCGTAAACGTCTATTGAGCACATTGTTAACTAAAAAACTCTTCGTATTATTTAATAAGCCAATAATTGTCATGATTTTGTATTGTCGGTTTAAATGTACATGCATCTTGGTACAATCTTTAATATATTGCAAATGTTATTTATCGTTTTTGCAAGACAGAGAACTCGTCTCTCGGTTTTCCATACGAAAGCTCATTTTCAATCAGTTATAACAATTATGTAAGTATATTATGAATGAGATTTGGCATGATCTGCTGGCGAAAACTCAGGAACAAAACATGCAGCAGAATTCGTTCGGGTGTTTGTTGGTGGATTTACTCAGATGCAAAGGCACCTTTGTGGATATGATTCGAAATTTTTTTTATTGAGGGATTACAGCATATACAATCACTTATTTCTTATAATCATAAGTAGAATCCAAACGGCTGCGTAAATGTTGGCCAGCGGTAAGAATATGGTCTGGATTAGAGTTGTTTTGATCGATAAATTTAGAAGGGGCAGGGACCAGAGGAACATCGTCTTTGGGATGAACAAAATAGGGCATGGAATAGCGATCCAGGTGATTATGTTCTGGCAAGAAAGTGACTCTATGCTTTGTAGATTTGAACAAGCCATTGGTCCACATTTCCATCTGATCTCCTACGTTAACAATGATGGCACCTGGCATAAGCGGTGCGGAAATCCACTCGGTACGACTGGCTTGCACCTCTAAACCTGGCACATCCTTCTGAAACAACAAGGTGATAGAGCCGTAGTCTGAATGGGCGCCAGCACGAACAGATTCCTTGTATACAGCTTCACCACCACGAGGATACTTTAGGAAACGAAGAATCTCTGCAGAATTCTCGTAGCTATGGCCATTTTTAAAAAACTCTTTGCCTCCCTTTTCCTCGGGGATCTCTAAAGCAATAGCAAACGCTTCAAGGATTTGAAGTGCAGTAGCATGGCAATTCTAGAATCAAAACAATTATGCATTCATTCCTATCAGCAGTTTTTGTTTTTGTTTTTTTTTTTAGTGCATGAAAATACATACTCGTGAGAAGCTCTCCAGAAACTCTGCTTCTTGATCGAACAACTGTGGGAGTGTAGCAAATGGTTTACCATGCTCAAAGCTTCTAAAGTTGAAGCCTCTATATTGCCCACACCACATTTCAGAACACCATAACTATATAATTCATGTGCGACTTACTCTTTATGGTCACCTTGTCTTTGATGCTCGGGATCCAGCCTATTTACGTTTGCCAGAGATAGTAATCAATGATAAAGATCACAGAATGAAGCACTTGCATTACTTACGTCTCGCTATACAAGGAACTATAGCCATGATTCTCCTCGTCAATCGTGAACTTTTTTTTTTCTTCGCGAGGCAAATCAAAGAATTGTTTGCTCTACTTGAGCTACATCTTAGAACACCGGCCCTGCCCCTTCTACATGATGACTTACCAATGCGAATGCTTTATCAATGTCTTGCTGGGGAACATCATGGTTTATCATGTAAAAAAAGCCAATGGACTTGCAGGCATCAAACACGTCTTGAGCAACTTTTTTAGGGTTGGATCGGAAATCAGCGAAATCAACTATAGGAATAGCTTCGACAGCCATTTTGATGTATGCTTAAGAATGAGAGCAGAGAAAAAAAAAGAAGGAAACGCACAAGGTGTGATGCGCTATTTTATACACAACCATCGATCAGCACAAAGGCGGGGAAAGGACTCATTTTCGCTTTCAGACGTCAAAAATGAAAGATTAGCACTATGATGATGAGTAACACCCCCCCCGGGACCAGATGGCATTTAGATATATAGATGTTTATAATATCGATAACTAAAATTTTATTCGAATTAATATAAAGCTGTACAAGAAGTCTTATGTCAAAAAGACTCATTAGTGTGTGTGTGTGTGTATGAGTTTGCGTGCGTGCGTCCTTAGGTGTAGACGTAAGTTAAGGGTTATGTGCTGTTTACATTTTGTTGGTTTTTAATCATCTAAAATGGCATTGACGTCTTTTGTTTGGCAAGTTCCTTAAGCTTATCCTATAAAAGTGTGTCAGATTCCTATGACATCCCAATAAACTATAATTTACCTCCTTCCAGGCCTGGATCGTTTGAGGCATCTTTTCCAAGTTACGTTGAATATTTGCTTGCCTCTCAGCACGCATACGTTCATGCTTCTCTAGCTTATTAGGCTTATATTTGAGAGGTTTATGAGGCGCTGATGCTGGTAAACCGATGGACGTAGGCTCAATGCCACATTGAAGACATGCTTTACGTAAGTCGTTCTGTGTACGCTTTGAAATTTGAGCTGGCCTCCAGAATGATTTGCCTTTTTCTGTGTTGAAAACAAGTTGAGATTTTACATCGCCTTCAACAAGCTTTGCATTGTTCAACTTGCTCAAGAACTTGAGAGAAAAGTTGCGATAGGTCGCCATGTTTATTGAATGAATGAAAAATATGAAGACTTTGTAAAACGCATGGGGATCCACCCCCTTCCTTCAGCGAGTCAGAGTGTTTTTACACTGTCACATTTGATGCCAGAGATCAAAGGAAGGTAGAGGATCATATTGTATTATTTCGAGCAACTCCATAGGTAGAATGGCCAAAACAAAATTATTTAAATGACACAGGACATAGTTTAATTTGAATAATGTATGAAATATGTTGATTTGTGTCATGCTTTAATTCTAAACAATTATTTGAAGATTACAATTTACGATGCGTGGCGGAGAAGGCAGAAGCGATTCATTTCCATATTATCATTACCTTAACAGCAGCCATTCTCTTTTGTTTTGGACGATTATGTGTATTTCCAGTTATCTCTTCATAAGCGTAAAATTTTTATGTTTTTATGTTGATTCCCTTTAGTGATATAGCCTGGTACGTAGCGTCAATCGAAAAAAAAACCCTTAATTTTCAGATGTTAGCTGCTAGAATGTAAATTTCTCGACTTAATTTAAGCTGTCCGCAAGCATTAAATCATCGTCTATTTAAGCAAAAAATTGACATATTTCAACCCTTTAATCAAATATTTGCATTCTAGGTTGAACTATAATAATTATCTGATCAAAAAAAGTTTTTACACCTACAAATTTATTGAATTATTTTTTTACTTGATTAAGTCTCTAAACAGTTCCTCAAGCCAAAAACAGATACATGGTAGTTATTTCGGACGATAACGATCGACAATCTTTTGTATATCATGTGGCTAAATCACTCTTCATGCACTTTCTCTAGGTACTATCGAGGAATGAAGACCCTAAATCAAGAAAAAGATAAGGAACAATTTAATTGATACATCAAAATGCTTACATATCGCAACGCCGGAGCCTGTAAACAACCTCCAAATGCTGTTTGTCAAAGATGAATATGGCTATTAAAAATTGTTGAGCTGATAGGGTGTAAGCAGACAAAATAACCGGTGTTTATATTGGGATGTTATCATTATATTCTTTTGCCAATGTGTGAAATGATTTAACTCGATTGTCTACAATGATATTGGATTAAAATACAACATTGGTAACAATCAAGTATTGCACGAAAAACAAAACTACTTTGAAAAAAATGCGTAATGTGATAATTAAACCTAAAATCATGGTATTTATTTTAATAAAGTAAAACAAAGTGTCTCAATAGTCATTTTTTAATGAATATGTCCAATAGGGCATCCTTTTGCAGTGCCACAGTGGTCGCTCTCTTTGGAGAACGAAATTCGAAGGTAGAAGCACTGCAATTTCTGTTTCAAGTAGTTGTGTTCGTAGCTTAACAATGTCCGGTTCATTGCACAAAATGATACCCGGACATCACGCACATTCAAACCTCAGGTTGTTAGGCGGGGGAAAACAAAGGCTGAGAAGGAGAGGAGGAGCCAACAAACTAAAGAAGCATGCCAGACAATTTTTTGTTTTTCCCTTCTCTTTGCATCCATCCATTAGTTCCGAGAGTAAGTTGTGTTTAGAAATGCATCCATCCGTCCTTTTCCAGTCAATAGATGAACGAGTGAGACGAAATAGATCGAGAATCATTATGAGGTTTTTTTTTTTTTCAATTTTCGACATTGTTTGACAAGACGGAGGAAGAGGGATGGACATGACAAAAACAGAGAGAAATAGAGAGACAAAACCTAACATATTCAATTATTAAAGTAAACAATGGTTACTCCTGCTGTCAAGCATAACATCGTCAAGAAGCGTACCGCTACTTTCAAGCGTCACCAATCTAACCGTTTCATGCGTGTTGGTGTAAGTAACTAGACCGAGAGAACACTAATATTGGCAAATACTGACATGAGCCAACAGGAATCTTGGAGAAAGCCCAAGGGTATTGATTGTAACATGCGTAGACGCTTCAAGGGTCAAGCTCCTATGCCCAAGATTGGTTACGGTTCTGCTAAAAAGACCCGTGATCTTTTGCCCAACGGTTTCCGCAAATTCACTGTCTCCAATGTCCGTGAGCTCAACCTTTTGTTGATGCACAACCGTTCTTACGCTGCCGAAATTGCTCACAATGTTTCATCCAAGAAGCGTGTTGCCCTCCTCGAACGTGCTGCTCAATTGAACGTCAAAGTTATCAACGCTGGTGCCCGTCTCAGATCTCAGGAGTAAATTTTACATGCTTGTAGTTCCTCTTTTTTTTTTTTCACACATTACTAAAGAAAGAGAGAGAGAGAGAAAGCAAGATTTTGTCACTTGAAATCGACAATTTTTGTTGAAAAAATATATAGTTTTTTAAATAATTGTCTTGTTTGGTTTATTTAATTTGAGATAAAAAAAAGGTGCGGTTTATAGAATTACAAATGAACAGAAAAAGGGGCGGATTATGATACAATATCATCGTTATCAGATAATGCCAGATTTTCCACTATTAGAGTATGTGTTAGGGAGAAGCAAATAAAAAAAGGGAGAAGGACAACATGTAATTGCCATTTACTTACAATGAACATGCGAGATATCATCGATTTTATCTAGAGCAAGATCTATTAATATAAAATGTCAAAAAAAAGGTTGGTTTGGTGTGTGTGCCATTCTACTTACTAGTCGATGATGAAGGTATATTGTTGCAACTATCCTCAATCTGTCGGCTTTTAAGCATTTGAGCAACCTGGTCAAAGATGTACATTAATTAAGTATACATCAAAAAAAAAAAAAAAAAAAAAAAAAAAAAAAAAAAAAAAAAAAAAAAAAAAAAAAAAAAAAAAAAAAAAAAAAACCCCACTACATACCTCGTCAGTATCAATGGCCACGTTAGCATTTAAATCAGCATATGACCGACATAATGGACAATTAAACCCGGGAAAGTTTTGCAGTAAAGGATAGCAGCACTTAAAATGAAATGAGTGAGAGCAAGGGGCAACAAAGAGAGCCTGAAATGGAGCAATTGCGTATAAGCAGATACAGCATTCATCTACTGAATCTGTTGTATTTGCATTAGAAGCGATATTTCTCAAAGTTTTGAAAGAATTCAACCTAATGTTAAATATACAGTTAGCAAAAAATAAAAACACACATCACATGTCCTGTATATAAAAGTGTGATTTACCCGAATGATGAAAGACTTTTGCTAAGCTCAGGCGGATTAATCTCTACCTTCATCTTGACACAACGGTAAATCTCTTCAGAGCTATTTTGGTAATCAACACCCAACTGAATTATATCTCCATTGCTTAATGCATAGGGTTGTGATTCTTGATTTGCCAAGCTGAGTCTAGTTCTGTTTACAAATGTTCCTGAAGAAGACTTGGTGTCTCTAATGTAAAACTACATGTCATGCGTATAAGTACATTGTACTGCCATATGATATATGTCTGTTTATATTTACTTGATCATTTTCTACCCAAATTTCAGCATGTCCTCTACTAACTACTTTGCTTTTAAATGTAATTCTATCCAAGCTGGGGACTTTGTCGGTGAATCGACCAATCTTTAGAACGGTATCACTCGAGAAATCACGTTGAATGATATCAAAGACAACCGAATGCGAGGGCTCGATGTGCGGAACAATACGAAGATGATTTTTGGTAGTGGACATGGTACAAAGAAAAAAAGTGATATTAGAGAAATCAAGAAAGAAAGAAAGGAAGAAAGAGAGAGAAAGGAAAGAAAGAAAGCAAAAGACCTCCTCTTTATGTACGCCCCTCTTGTCCCCCCTTTTCCTCCCCTTTTGTTAGAGTTTTACTCTCGCTTGTTGTCAATTTGCGTCATTTTTTTCCAAAGGAGATCATGAGGAAGTCTAAATAAGTCAGTTTATTGGTTTCTACATGTCCATGCGCCTTTAGGCTTTGTATATTTACCTTGATTTTGCTTTCTCCTACATACAAAGGTTACTGGTAGCTTTTATATTGCATGAGTGGCAAACAGAAAATAAAAGGCAATTTTAGTTGTTCCATGTCGTATAATGCATAAAGTTTATTTATATATCCACAAAACATGTGCCTTGGATCAACAAATCATTTTGATTTGTGTAGACGAAAAGATGGCTTAATATTCCAGCTAATCAAACGATTTCTATAAATTATCCAAGTCAAAAAAGAACAATGGGCTGAAAATAGAACATGAACAAGCAATGCAAAATTATACAATAACTTATGAATGCATTTTTATAGCTACTGTGATGGACAATTGTATTCATTCAAATGAGATTTGCATAAATTGTCTAAAAATGGTATTTTAAGGTGTCTGAATTTTTCACCATGGCAACTACTTTTTTTTTTAAAAAAAAAAAAAAAGTAAAGCCATGGCAGTGACATGATTGCCATGCAAAAATGCTGTGGAATATGTATAAAATGTTGAGATGTGTAAAAATAGTAAATGACAACTGCCAAGATAAAGTCAAGTACTAACGGCAGTGAAAATTTAGCTATGTATGCACACCTTCCATGTTTGAATGTTGAGATGCATGCATATAAACATATACAGTCCCATATTCCAAAGAGAATAATATATAATAGTAGCAGCTTATACTGGAAGAAAGAGTTATCAAGTGATGTACATAGAAACATCCGTACTCATGCAACTTGAGCTGGGAGTCTATCAGATTCAATCAACTGTGAGATGATAGCATAAATGTAGATCTGCAATGTACCGGTATACATATAAAATCTAGTGTCTATCTATGATATAGTAATGAACGCATATCTACCCTCGTGTTAATGGCGTATGACTCTATAATGGTCTATCATGTGTTGGTAATGCGGATGATTAGTTCAAAATTGATTGGAGAAGCTTAATTCCCGCATTGCTTTGTATTTACGCGACTCATTTAAAAACAAATCTAAGCACACCATATCTCGGTTTTCTCTTCTTCAACTGATTAAACATAAAGAATTGCAATGGAGGATCATTCTGGTCATAATATGCCTATGTCAGCGACATGTAAAATGAACGTAAGTAGAAGTAGAGCCAATGCGCCATACAAGGAGGAAAAAGACATAATGATAAATGTTAATAGATGCTGTTCAACTGGCAAGTGGAGAATACATGCGTAGTGTTTAGATGGTGGCATATTTCAGGTCCCATCAGCATGATATTGTCATGCATTGCTATATTTCTAATTGCTGCTGGCTATGAATGGATCCGTGCTTATTCAACATCTGTCGAGAGCAGATGGAAGGAAGCCGAACTTTTACTTGCAAGAAACGGTCAAGCGGGTCTGGATGACGAAGAAGACGAAGAGCTTGATCAAGGTGGACGCCTTGTTCATGCTTATCAGCAACATGCAAGGTAGTTTAAGAAGCAAAAAAAATCAGATTGACAAACTAACAATCTCTACATAACACAGACTTTCAAAACGCAGAGAATTGGCCCGCTCAAGCATATACGGTTGCTTGGTTGCCATTAGTTTCTGGCTGATGCTGGTGTTTATGACATACAATGGATTCCTTATGATTGCAACTGTTCTGGGGGCAGGGTTTGGACATTTTATTTTCGGTAACGGTAGATTGACTGGAGATAAGTCTATTCAGTGTCATTAGTAAAATGAGTACGGCGTTGTCGAACACGAGAAGCAATTGTAGAGTCTTCATCATTCAAATATTCATCCTCGACCTTTGCCAAAATTTCTTCTGTATCCTCGTTGTCCTCGTTGTCCTCTTTTTCCTCTTTCTCTCCATTGCTTTTGTCTTTCTGTACCATTTTTTCATTACTTTCTACTACTTTTTCTTCTTTTGATTGCTGTTGTTGCGGATCAGACACATTGAGCTGTTTTGACTTGCGCGATGGATTGAACTGCTTGCAAACAGGACAAATGTATTCTAAATCAATAGAATATATCAATAAAAAAAAACCCTCAAACCCCTTTTATACAACAACTTACGGATAGTGTCAAATTCTTCTTTTAAAACCAATCCATTGTGATGATAACAATGGTTACAAATCAGAGCATACTTTGTCTCGGGCCCAACATCGCCAACCAAAGCATCAACGATTTTGTCGTACCACTGAGGCTCAGAGCGAGCTGATGGTACGATGGGCTGCTGTTGTTGCTGCTGCTGGCCTGATGATGCTGCTGGCAATGGCTGACCAGGCACGGGGCTTCCATTGGGGAATCGCTGAGGCTGTTGAAGAGGTCTGTGTGGCATTGAAACTGGTTTTCGCTGCTGCAGCTTCTGATGCTGCTCTTGTTGTAGTCTCTGCTGCTCCTCCTTTTTCTTCTGTAGCAATGCGTCATCGTATCGCTCTAGTAAAGATTGTGTGGTATAATAACTAGTTTTCTTTTTCAAATCCTCCAATTTATCCTTTTGTTCCTTGCGAAGTATTGCCAACTGGGCCTCTTCTTTCTTTTGTCTTTGATCATACCACCAAACCAATAGCTTTCTAACATGGTATATCCTACAACGCATAAAAGAGGGCATTATGACGTCCGTCCGGAATACACGCATAAACTCCCCGTATATACGTTACCCAACTGGTACCAGCACAACTGGAGTTGATGCGAGTGCCAAATCCTTAGCAGTGCTCTCCCCGTCGATAAACCGATAAAACAGATAAAGAGCACACAGAATCCAGAAAACAAGCGAGTAGATTATCCACATGAAGCTGGTTTTTCTTTGGTTGATTTTAATCTGGGACAATCGACTTTCGACCTTTTGAATGTCCAGGTCGAGTTTGCTCAGCACCTGCTCAAAATCCTTGGAATCCTTCTAAATTGCTTGTGTCAGTTTCTATGCTCGCTCCAAAGCAAATAAGCAGACCAGATACCTTTTTTCTCCAAAACAAGATACCCATGGCGAGTTTTGTAGAATGGAGAAGAGAAGGAAAAACCCCCAAGTAAAAAAAAAACTGGAAATTATTAAACACATCCCTTGACACGTGGCTCGTATAAGGCGACAAAAAAAAATGGCATTACTGTGGTGGTGGGCTCAATTTTATTCACATTTTATTACTTTTTTCGTATACATATAATCAAGATGAAGGTGGTGGTGGTGCAGATAAAGGTGCACTACTAGCTACTCCTCCGGGAGGTGGCGGTCCGTTGGGATAAAATCCTGGTGGAGGTGGGCCACCAGGGAACATGCCTGGTGGTGGTGGAGGTCTCTGTTGCTGTGGTGAAGGTACTGATCCAGGAGGAGGTCTAAAACCTGGTGGTGGTGGCATGAATTGTCCAGGTGGCGGTGGAAAAGGGAATCCAGGTCTTGCCATCATATGAGGTGGAGGTGGTCTACCGCCGAATCCGTTGGGAGGAGGAGGGACTGTAAAGTGATGTGTTAGTGATGTGTTAGTGATACCGTTAGTACTCTATAGCTGTTTGCTTACATCCGCCGTATGGTGGCTGAGGGTAGCCAGCGTACTGTGCAGGCAAAACTACAAGAATTATGAGCCAAATGTCATTTCCTGCTACATATAGCACTTGTTACCTGCTTCTGCTACATCGTATGCTCTAGTAATTTCATCGATGATAGATTGTGCTTTATCATGGCTAATTTCTAGTTACGAAAAGACAGCTCAAGCACCTGCTCTTACTACAAATCACTCCAAGGGCCCATGCTTACCTGCGTAGTAGTTTCTAACGTTCAAAATGTGATTTTTACCTGCATTGTGAGCCTTTCGCACAGAAGCTAATATAAAGAAAACAAGAC
Source organism: Parasitella parasitica (assembly GCA_025201805.1). Lineage (NCBI taxonomy): Eukaryota > Fungi > Mucoromycota > Mucoromycetes > Mucorales > Mucoraceae > Parasitella > Parasitella parasitica. Next base: position 152,208 of record MU619309.1, read on the forward strand.
GTGTTTAATAATAATGTAGAGTAAATAGTTTGTCCAGACATTTACAACTATCGTGCGTCAAAAAAATGTCGCAATATTCTATGGATAGACGGCCATCAAGTCAGTGTATGTTTGCCACCAGTCTTCCTGGTTACCTACCGCAGTAATACTTTGGCATATCTTCTTTACAGCAACTGCTACAAGAGAAACGTCCATCACTGGAAAAAATAATTTCAGTTGCCCATTTGATTTTTTTTCTGTGACGCTTGATCCACTAGATACAGACACATGGCCCCTATTGGCAAACAATGGATTCTTCTGTGGTCCTAAACACAACTAGCAAAATCATGCGCACGATTGACTGTAGCGATAAAGTACCGGGATTATTTTTGATACAAAATGTAATCACGCCTTCCGAAGAGTCTTATTTGGTCGAATCCGTGAACAAAGAGGTATGGTCGGGTTTAGGCATCGGGTAAGTTTTAGTAAATGCTGCTGTTTCTTCATGGATTTTGACGCATTTATCAGCCCCAATCCCGAGTTGAAAAGAAGAACACAGCAATACGGACATTTGTTTAGCTATCGTTATAGGTAAACCATCAACAGCTATCGCCGACTTGCAAAACGTGCTGATTTTTCCTTATTTAAAAAAGAAAGGTGGTGGACAAGTATGGCCCGTTACCTGAATTTGCTCATTTTTTGGTTGAGCGTATCATGGAAAACAAATGGATGCCAAATACACCCAACCATTTGCTCGTCAACGAGTATGATCCAGGACAAGGCATTATGCCTCATGTAGGTATGCAGCCATGACAAGGGAAATATTGCAACGTTGCGTACTCAATTTTTGCACATAAAACTTTAGATGCTCCTGCCCTATTTGGTCCTGCAATTTTATCATTGTCTTTACTATCAGAATGTATTATGAAATTCACCTTTGAGGAGCAACATGCTGAAATCGTACTACGTAAGGATTTATGCAACTCTTGGTTTATTCGTATCTAAAATCACACGCACCACCACATATTTAGCTCGTCGATCATTAGCAGTTTTGACAGGTGATGCAAGATACAAGTTCAAGCACAGTATTTCAAAAGATTTGACAGAAACTACAGATTCTGGGATCTCCATTGAGAGGAATAAACGCATATCATTCACCTTTAGGGAGATCATTGCTTGGGAGGTTGTTGAAGATGGTGCTGCTTGCGGCAACAGCAGCTAGTTTTATAAATATTATGGATAAATAAAACAATTTAAAGCCATTACTCCTCTGCATGAGTAATCTATAGAAAAAATACATAAAATTACCACATCATGCTTTTTATTACGATAAGGCGGCAACATGTTCTCAGTCATGAGGGAGCTACCAAAAGAGCTTTCTAATCATTTAAAATTCGTTGATGAGATACACATCATAGTTTATGCTAATGAAATATGGCATTTATGTATGGTATTTAGGATTAAATCAAATATAAATTTGATACTACAATTTAGTGCTTTACTAGGCTATTTTTGGTGTTTGGGGTTACTTTAAAGACTCTACGAAAACCCTATCATGTTAACTATATCACACTTTCTATTCGTTTGAACTTTCATTCTGCTGAATTTTCTTTACGAGGGAGTATGAATTTTGGTACAAGCCGAATCTGATTCATAGCAGGTACGCCAAACTGGGCCATTCAAAAGAGTTTCCGTTTTTTCCCATTAACTCGCTCAAAATTTCAGACTTGGTGGTATTTATTTCATCCAAAAAATGAAGTTATGTAAAAATGGTTTTTGAGGCCGTATTATACAGCATCTCAACTATCAATTCATATTGAGACATACCCAAGTTATTTATTAGGATCATCCTTTGCTCCTCAATTGTTTTTTTTTTTAAAGGTTTTTATTGATTGCTCCGCGTAAAGAACAGTGATGAGACTGCCTCAAGAGACGGGCGCAAAATGATTTGGTAACTAATAAGATAATACATATGTCAAGGCTAAATAAACGGTTAATAAAAAAAGAACAAAAATAAGCTCATAAGAGCATGATCACAACAGTGTATGGACATGATCTTCATCGATACGTTTTGAAATATCGAGTCGGATACCGGCCAATACTGCTGCTGTGGTGAAGAGTGTGCGGTCAAATACAGTGCGAAAATGGGATCTCCAAATGTTGGCCAAGGTAATGAATACGATGACCGACGCTGGTACCCCATTTCGTTGACTGTACCGAATGTTGTAAAAATCAAACGATCTAATTGCCAGGATGATGTCGGAAATGGTGACAGTTGGCCAGAGAAACTCAAATATCACAGCCTGCCAAACTGATGCTTTGGCAGGGCAGTCAAACAAAAAGTGTTCACTGGAATCAACTGAGGAGGAGCAGATCATGCAAAGGTTGGAAGGATGGAGTTCCGGAAAGATACGGTTTAAACGGGCTTTGTGAGGGATGCAGTTGTTGATAAAGCGGTAGACTACATTTCTCTGTACCATCGTTAGACATAAACTCCAAAACAATTGCCAGTGGGTGGACGCGATGGAAGACAAGTATGCTGGGGCGACAGTTGCGGAAGCACAGGCTTGTCGAAATGTCTTGGTAGTAATTTTAGTGACAAGACCGACGTCTTGGAAGACTTCTAGCTGTTGAACAAAAGGCGAGAACAAAACTGGAGGTGGAGCATCTATTGGCGAGCCAGACGAATCCGAAGGCAGGCATAATGGCAGAAAGAAGGTTTGAAGTTGTAGCTCACCTGATTGAATTCCTTGGAATATCTTTTTAGGTGCCTGCTTCCAGTGACGAAGAGTTGGGTCCTGCCAGTCTTTCCAATGAAGGAACCTACGATCAGGGTTGTATTGGAAGACATTAGCTACAGTCATCTCCTTCATTTTACTAGGGATTTGAAAGGAGTTGGACCTATTTGGGTAGAAGACGGCAAGGAGAGGCAACACTAGCCCGGTGTTGTGGTTGATGGACACAGAGTCATAGTTGCGTGGAAGGGCATCAATGCACCGGTACAGAATGTCTATGGTGGAGATTCTATTCTTGCGTGTAAAGGTCTTACGCGTAGTTGGAAACAGCAGAGGAATTTGGTGGAATTCAGTGCGATTATGGTTTTGGACGTGTTGAATGAGCATATTAATCAATGGATCCGTATCGGTCGAGGCCGAGGAAGTAGTGACTAATGGCTGCCCCCAACGAAAGTAAAGCGCCATGTATTGCGCAGGCACGTCTAGGACTCCAAGTCCACCTTGGTTCTTGGGCAAGGTCCATGTACTCCAGGGAATAGCGGGGAAGATGCCTCGTCGGAGGAATTGAATCATGACACTAGTGATCTTGTGGAGGTCCTGTTGTGTAAGAGGGGTCACTCGAAGGATGTACCAGCATTTAGACAGGAGCAAGGTGTTGACCACAGTAGCTCTTCCTACAACTGACAATGAACGGGTAGTATGCAGCGTGGTGGCCGCCTTCAGCTTGTCGACAATCATGGTAATATGATTCGTCCGTTGGACTGTGCTCTGAATCAGAGGGAAGCCAAGGTAGACGATAGGAGCCTCATCGTGTCTCGTGTGGAGCTTGTGAATATGCATTTCTTCCAGTGGATGTTGCCAGTAGTTCCAGGTATTACGGCCAGACAGAGAGAAGGCTTCGACTTTGTTGTAATTGAACTTAGCGTTGGATCCCCTACAGAACAGGCCCATGTAGTACCGCAAGAGACGGAGATCAGCTCTATCGTGAACGAACACAAGAGCATCGTCAGCATATGCCAGCACTTTCGTTTGCATAGGCGGAACTGAAGTGGAAGCAATGGTGGAGGGATGACGATGGAAGGTATATCCTGAGAAGTCCGTATCAGTGAGAATACCTTGAAGAAAAGGTTCAAAGGCTAAATCATAACATATACATGATAGAGGATCGCCCTGTTTGAAGCCTCTTAATTTGGGTATTGCCTCAGTAAAATAGCCATTGATGTTGATTTTGATCGTATTGAGCGCCATTAGGTTGTAAATGCACTGGATGATGGTCTCGGGGAAGCCATAATGATTCAAAACCAGCTTGAAGAATGTTAGGTTAACGCGGTCATAGGCTTTTTCTTGATCTAACAATAAGCCTATATCTTTATCCAAGGTGGCAGTGCCTGTCTGCTGTTCAGCGATGTCATATTGACGTTGGGCATCTTCCATAATGAGTTGACAGCGGAGGCCATTCTCAGCAATGTACTTGCCAGGGACGAAGCCAATTTGATTGCTGTTGATCAATTTCTTAGAAACCTCCATCATGCGTCGATTGAGGATACGAGTGAAGTATTTGTAATCACAATTCGCCAGACTTAGGGGCCGATAATTCTTCATGTCCGAGGGGTCACCTTTCTTTGGGAGCAAAGTCATAATAGATTGATTCCAAGAATCAGGGAAGAGGCCCTTATCAAGAGCATCATTGAAGACAGTGGTCAAAAGTTCTTGATACGGAGGGAAGCGCATGACAAGATTGAGAACTTCGTACGGTAAGCCATCAGATCCAGGGCTGGAGTGCCGAGGAGACGATTTAAAGCCCTCTAAGATGTCCTCAAAATCAATCGGCGTCGTGAGCACTTCATGATCATCGGAGGTCAGCTTGAGTGCAGAAGGAATAGACCTAAGTAGCAACTCGATAGCAATGTAGTCCAGACGATCAGGTGTAAAAAGCTGTGAGTAAAAGGATGTGGCTATCTCCTGCATCCTGGATTGATCAGTGCAAAGGTCTTGGGTGACTGGGTCCCGTAACTCTGCAATGCTTCGTTGTTGTTCTCGTATGGTAGCAGAGCGTTTGAGATATCCAGCGGATTTCTCCCCGTTCTCACGCCAATGCTTACCAGCTTTGAGGATTTCGATTTCGGCCAATGAGTCTTGTAAAGATCCAAGTTGCGTCTCAATGGTATCCAGTATTTCAAAATACAACCCACGGGTTTTCTTCAAACGATACATCCGATTGCGCTTCTTTTGCAGGTGTTTGATCTGTTGTTTGCGCCAATTGTTGTCCTGTAGCTGGAATGCTTTTGTAAACAGTTTGACTTCGGCTTTGACCCAATCCCAGGATTGTTGAGGGGTGGAGAAAGATTGTATGCTGTTAAATTCGTCCAAGTTGGAGTGCAAATGTGCCGCCAAGGCAGAACGATATTCAGGTCGGCTTGCAAGAAATGGATTAGCTTTCCAGGCACCTGGCCCTCTGCTGTATTGGTCTGTATACTGGAAAGAGATACCTAGTAGGGCATGATCGGTCCACTTGGTGGAAAGAAACTGCTGCTTTAAATTGTTGACTTGTAATGGTCAGAAGAGCTACAAAAGATGAAATCGAGGATGGATGATGAGTCTTTTGACTTCCAAGTAATCTGCTTTTGGTCCCGAAAGCAATCTACATAGAGGTTGTCTAGTAAAGAGAGCCATTCTGGAGGAGCAGATGTTAAGGTGCCATCCGGCCGACAATGGTTCTCATAGCTGTAATTAAAGTCGCCCATGATGAGAACTGGAGACCGTTGATTGTGGAGTGTGCGGTTGATTAAAGGCATGGCCAAGAGTGTGGAGTAAAAGGCGGAACGCTCGGAGTGGGTGTTGGAGCGACCATAAATATTGAGTAAAGTTGCAATGTTGGTGGGTGGAGTAGATGTTGAATCATTCTCTGTTGGTACTGTTGAAGTGAGTTGAATGTTTGCTAAGATAAAACGACCACTGTCGATACCATCTTGTAGAATATTAATTGAGTATTTGTTGTTAAGGACGACTATGCCACAATGAGGCGTCCAATGGCTGGAATTGGGGCGGTTGTGGATGTTGAATTGCATATTGAATTGATCGATAGTGTCTTGAGTGTCAGCGTGGGTTTCCTGCAATACCAGAATGTCAAATTCTAAGGTACGGAGGTAACGGATAAATTTTTTTCTTGTGTTTAAATCTGATGTCTTTTTTAGGCCACGGCAGTTTAGGGTGGCAATGGATATACGGTGTTGGTTGTTAATCATAATTATAAATTGTTAGAGTTATTGGTGGAGGCTTCCGAGATTTTCAGGGCTAGATCTCGGGCTCGTGTGTCCATTTCTTGGCGGTGTGCTTCAGCAGTCAGTTTACGACTAACACTAACGTCTCCGTCCAGGGAGGTTTTATGGGTTTTAATGAGAGGAGAGTCCTCATCAAAGGATGGTTGTCTAGTAAGTTCTTTGCCAACAGATGATGGAGGCAATGCATTGGTCAAGGTACTACCTGGGGTAATCCCCGTGGTAGGAGGTGCATCTCCGGTCACCGTGGTAGGAGAACCAGGAGGATTGGGTTTATTAACAAAAGATTCATGTTCTCCGTTACGGATGGGAGGAGAAGGAGTCAAAATGACAGCAGCCGAGGAATTGGCCACAATAGTGTCTTTAGGAAGAGACGTTTGAGTCTCATACATCAGTGTATCTGAATCAGTCGATCTCTGCATGGCTTGCTCAGGGCCAGAGGCAGCAGATGGAGGAACAGCCAAAGTGCGTTCACTCATCTTCGTGTCAGCATCCCTAGGCGTGACAACGGCTTGCTCAAGGCGGCTGCCAACTCCCTTGGAAGATGTTGAAGAAGTGTCTCTTCCCTTACCTTTGTTGCTGGTGCGAGTGTTCGAAGTGGGCTTCTTTTCCGCTGGCTTCTCTCAACAATACGCACCTTGTTGGCGTCATTAAGGCGAGGACAATTGCGCGCGATGTGACCATGTAGATTACAATGATGACAGGTTATGTGCTTCTTATATTCAGGGCAATCAGCACGGCAGTGCCCAGGCTGTTGGCAGATGCGACAGAATTCTGGCATGGAATCCCATTGCGCCAAAACATGACGATAGTACCCGTCATCCTCTTCCCAAGGAATGACGCGGGTCAATTCTTGATACTTGTGGTAACCATCGCATTTGGATGAAGAAGTACCATGTGGATGATCCGTGGACAAACAAACATTTTCAACAGTTCTCGGTTTCGTCTGATTGAGGGTGGCATAGCCCTTACCATGAAAGATACCGTTGACCTGGGTGATGCCTAGATCAAGAACTTCACCATAAAAGGAAAGAATTCTCTTCATGTCCTGCATGACCAAGCGGGCAGGA
>MU619310.1:4700-18480 GCA_025201805.1 Parasitella parasitica
TATACGGTATTGTTTAGTATAAATCGCGAAATGTATACCATCACATGTGTATCAGTGCTAAATACTTGGTAGTCTTCATTACAACATACAGTAAATATTACTTGCAAAGCTTAGCTGTCGTGCTGCCAATCGCTTTCTCTGGCAGTCTTTATATTTTAGTCCACGCATGACACTAGCAGTTTGATGGGACGCGAAAAAATGAAAATGACCTAGTGTGTGTGATTGAAATGAGAGCAGAGGGGGCAAGCAGGAGACAGAAAGAAGGCAGAAATAAAACAGTGTAATAGCAATTGGCAAGGAATTTTGTGACGGAGGATCAGTTGCCCTGGGCCAGCACAAAGAGCGATATGATTTTGTAGAGAATTCAGTTCAACGATGCCCAGTGCCGTTGGAAAAACATATATATTGATAAACGAAATAAACAATGTGGTATGGACCACAGTATGATCATCTACTGTCAGAAAGATAATAGCTTGAGACAATTCAGTTTACCCAGTGCCAAGTACCATTTTGCAAAATTGAAATAAACAGAGAATTCAAAAGATTGCTTTATTGGACAAAGGCAGAGATCTTGATTAGTGTTCGTAATGTAGGACTGAGCAAGTAAGCCGTATTGGGATTAGATGAAGAAATCGTATCGATATTAGTAATATGGTCCATCTGTTCTTTATGGTGGATTTCTTTTGGAGAGCACAGTATACGAGAGCATAATCCATGGAATGACAGTATCTGCAATACGAGAGCATTGCAGCCCATGTTGCCAAAACTAGAACAATACTCTGTATATCGAGCAATTTGCGAGAAAAATTTATTGGTTAGTAAGACCAATCCACGGCAGGTTGAAGTTTATCACGGCTTCATCCTCAACGGCTAGTCTTCAATCACATCAGAGGCAAAGATATTCTTGTTGTCCAAAGCCTGAGATATGCCAATGCAGATAGAATGAGCAAGTTTAAGTGAAGTATCTGCTTGATTGAAATTTGGCAAGGTAAATATCAAGCAGTTTTCGGCTGCAGATTATTGAGTATTGAGCATAATAGATACAAGAGATATTCGCTTACACATATATGGGCCACGTTTGGCTAAATCATTGAAACTTTGCTTTGCTACGGTAAATTTAGCCTTCAATAATAAAAATGTTTACAGTATAAAGCATCCCATGATTTGCTTATTGAATTGAATCAGTGGTTATAAATGATGAAGCACATGTGATATGAGCAACTGATTTTTTGTAAATTCCGATCCCTCGATATTGAATTGATCTTTCGTGAAACTATACTTTTTATCTCTCTCTCTCTCTCTTTTCTTGATACGATTACTTGAATACATGCATGGTGAAAAAATGGGAGTAAAAATTTTGGTCGGTAAGTTGTCTTTGGCTCGGGTGAAGCATTCAACAACAACACATTTAATGGCTTTTATCGTTTTAAACAGCAACAAGCATGCGCCGAGCTCAGCAAACATAAGATATCTTGGAGGCAATGACTAAAAATGATTTTGATCAACTAAAGAGATTGGCTAGACAGCCTGGAGGTTTTGTAAATGATAAGCTCAGGCAATATGTGTGGTAGGTTGGTAATATATTTACTACAAAAGCCTCAGACGTTTCAAAAGGCATTTACAAACTTGAATAGGCCGGTTCTATCGCATACACAGCATGGCAATTATTTAGCAGAACGTGGTAGTGGTAAATAATGACTCCCTTTTTTTTATTCATTGTAGTGATTAGACAAAGTCTCAAAATGAATTTTCGTTAGAAAAAGGTCTGGCTGATCCGCTGTAAATATCTAAAGACGTTGAGAGATCATTGTACTACTATCCTCAAGGTTAGCTAATTGCATGTTGTTTAGATGCTATTGTTTGGAAATATAACCAACTAACCAAGCAGAAAACACAAAGATGTGACTCCCATGTTTGAAGCGTACAAACAGCAAGAATTGAACTGCATGATAATAGAAATACTATGGAGAAATCCAGCACTCAAGTGCTGTCAAGTAAGTTTCCGGTTCTGCACGAGAGAAAGCCGCTAATATTGTGTGGTACTAGGGATTCCACGACATTTGCACTTGTTTTTTGCTAGTTCTCGGTAAAAAGGCAACCATACCAGCAGCAGAAAATGATGCACTGTTCTTTATCCGGGATGCCATGCTGGATTCGTTCGATCCTGTCTCCAGACAACTACGGCTGATGAGTTCACTTATTGAATACGAAGATCCCGAACTAACATCATTTTTGGAAATGGCAAACGTCATGCCATATTATGCACTGAGTTGAATCCTGACTTTGAGGCCTACGAGAAAGCCATTCGCTTGTTTGATCTATTCATTTCTAGCCAAGCCATTATGCCAGTGTACATAGCAAGCGCCGTAAGCTCTTAAATTCGATAGCGTAATTCCTGCTCGCTAATTGATTTCGTAGATAACATTATTACGCAGACATGAAATGTTAAAAGCAGAGCGAGATCTAGTTCATTCACTCATGACTCGGATTCCCCAAGATATGGATATTGAAAGAATTATAGAAAAGGCTGTTTTGTTGGAAGAAAAGTATTCCGTACTCCAGTTGCAAAAGCAGAGTGGGGTCTGGCTGCATAACGAGTAAAAGAATTTTGCACTATCATCAATGCTCTTTAATATCTTCATTCTTGTTTTTTTCCACTAGATCTGTGATAAACACATGGCAAAAGGGCTGGGGAAGGCTATGATGGGGGCAGGTGCCAGATCAATCTCAGCCGACGAGATGTCAAGGTCCTTCAATTTCTCGGTTGCGGTGGACATCGTGGCACCCATCATGTTGACAGATGCATCATTGGAAACAGTGGGAGAGCTGATATTGGTAAGTTCTTCAGGTCTTGGAGACGAGACAGGCGAAGAGGTAGTTGACATAGTTGCTTGCAGAGATCAATGATTGAAATAAACTGTAAAAAATGTAGTAAAAAGTGTAAAAACAACAATAGATGCAATTTAATTCCTTCTTTATTTTTGAAATAGGATAACGTGCAAAGGTTAGACATTTCTACTTTATTTATATTCGTTGTGGTAAACGGTCTGCCTGTCAGTTACGCCATAACTGTCAGTCAAGTTTTTCTGTTTCTGACACATTTGTAAATGACATGCATGGACCAGTCCTTACATTGGTCTATGCGTTCCAAATGTGGTTTGTGGTTCGATTTCTTTTAGTTGGTTCTTAATTGATTATAAATGCTTCGCGGTTTTACGGTTAGATATTTAGGTAATCTGTTTATTAGCTTGATTTGGAATCTCTAAGGTAGCTCCGTAAGAGACGACATTCAATTATCTTTTGTGGGAAGTTCTATCACTTCAGCACAACCACCACGTATGCATCACTGTATTGATTAAACCATGCACTATGTAGATCATTCATAGAATTGGCATGTATGTCCATGGACCAACCAGGTATTAATTCCTTGTACTTTAACATGAAAGTGGAAAACCTTGAATTTCTGTTGTGTGTTCAGGCCGTAAAGGCTGAGCGATGTGGGTTGCTGGGTTGGTGTTGTGCCTGAGATCTAACATGGGTATTCTCGCAATTATGCAAAGGATTATACCGTGATTACACTCATTAGAAACCCTTTATACCACAAGGCTATTATACTCTTTCTCAAGACCACTATCCTTCCTGTCTCTCTCTCTGGTAATAACTGGTTTCCGATTCCTTGTACTAGCACCACATGGCTGGTAGTTGGTTTTGTCTGGTGCAAGCTTATTAAGCCTCGATTCCACAATCATGTAACCGATGTCAGTACTTGAAAAGAATAAATAGTCTAGGCAAATGTCGTGAATAGAAGAATCATCTTATTTTATATACGAATAAATATATCCAGTTTAATTGTATATCTATTTCGTATATTTAAACATTGTAATTTTAATATTCTTTGAGATCTATAAAAATCTCACAAAATTATTGAATTTTATATCCCGCACTTTAATTTTTCTTCCAGAAGACATAAATGATTTTGGCCGTTTAAGCCAAGCATGCAAATCGTTTAAAAAAAAATGGAGGTACGTTTTTACTCACTATAATCCAATCAAACTTTTATTTATTTTCTTTACAGATCTTGATTCAAGCCACTATCAATGCCTAGGGTCATCTATAGGAGAGCCTTCCATGAGAGCAGCTTTCTTGAGAGCTCGAGCAGGATCTAGGCTTGAAGGGCTAGGAGGAGGGACGGGTGAGCCGTGCATGTCAATATCTCGAGAGTTGGGCTTGAGAGCTTCAACATCCGTAGTAGTTTTAGTATGGATATTTTTGTTCTTTTTTGCATCTGCCTCGTGAGATGCCTTGTCAGAGGAATTGATATTTGGAGGATGGCTAGGGCGCACAGCAATATGTGACCTGGTCTGAGTAATAGTGGATACAGTGGGTACCTTTTTCGTAGTGGAGGTACTTTTTGCTCAATTCAACAGATTCCTTTGTTGCCTTGTGAGGTTTCTGGGCTGCTGACAGGTTGGCAATCACTCGTATCTTGGCGTGAGTGAGTTCAATAGAGCCACTACGCATCATATGACCCGTTTCATTGCAATAATAGTAACGGATCTACTTTTTGTAGTCTGGGCAGACAGCTTGACAGTGCTCAGTACTTTGACGATTACGACAAAAGTCGACCATCTCGTCCGATTGCAGCAACACTTTTCGCTGCTCGCCATTACACCCCCCCCCCCCCCCCCGCCCCCATCAAAACGAAGTTAGAAAAAAATCACCTTGGCGAAACGAGGCCTATGTTTTTTAAGCGTAGTTTGGGGGACAGCTCGTTTTTATTTTAAATTAAATGAGGCGCCAATAAGCGACAAAGAGAGACTCGTCTCCCTGTTATACCAAGTCTCAAAATTCTCTTGGATGCCGTGTGTTTGATTACAGTCAAGTTCATCAGAACGCTCATATACTGAAATTTTGAGCAATTTTAATGTAGCACTATTAAATTGTACGGTGAAACAGAAATATGATCTAGCCTGCCAACATTTCACGTTATTGTATATAAATACTTGGATGTCACGTACGCAATCCTGTTACAGTCTTATTTTATACAGAGTATGCCTTGCGTGCATATGGTTTGCTTTGTTGAGGCCTCGGATTCTATGGATCTGTACACTGGCACTAGATGGTTTTTAAAGAACTCCTGAAAGCACCCCTCACCTTCAGCTCGTTTTAACGCTATTTTTTGTTATGGGGTAGGACAACGCTAATCGATGAGAGCACAAACTACTCGAGAACTTTGATCTGGATACAATATTATCAAGGCTGATCTTTTCTTTTTTCTTTTTTCTTTTTGTTCTTTTTGCTCATATTTTGGTGCTCTAGTTCATAGCATCTATTTCATTACTGAATAGATACATGATGCAAGCTACGTTATTACTAATCTCTCTGGCGGTTATTGCTGTCACTGCAGAGCAGCCATTTACCAGATACAATTCTGGTATGTGAACAACTTTTTACTCAATATATAGCAAACTATAGTAAAACATACTGCAGGATGTCAGTTACTGTTGAACAGTACTCGAATTTACTGCTATTCAGGTGGATATGCAAAGGTTTTAAATCAAGAAATTACACCGCTTTCAGACCACTACTACTTGGATGTCTCCAAAGATATGGTTGTAGCTAGCAGCCGAACAGCCTGGACGAAAATCGCTGCTCCCAACAATTTTGCCACAGAAGCAACCACGGCTTATGTCAGTGTCAAATTATCAGACACGTCCGTCTTAATTAATGGCGGTACTGGCATCAACAATGGGAAAGATTATATGAAAAATCAAACGGTTATTTATCACGCTGACACTAACCAGTGGGAAACAGTTTCGAATACTTCATCCATACCACAAACGTAAGTAAGATTGGAATACTTGCTACACATTGAAATGTCTTTCTGAACAAGAGCGATGTTACAATACTTGTAAATATAGTTACTATGGATCAGGAGCGCTTGGTACAGATAATACTGTTGTATTCTGGGGAGGCGGGGCGTAAGTCTACACAGCATAAATTTAACAACTTTGAAATCTCATTGCCTCATAGAGTTATCGGCGATCTACTTTCCACATACAACGGCACAGCAAAGCTTCACATTGCTACACGGGTACATGCAAAATATTTTCTGCTTTGAAGCTTGCTTCTAACAACTAATCTTATCAATAGAACGCTCAATGGAGTCTCCAGCCTACGTCTGTAGCATCGGGAAACTCTCGTTATGGACATACAGCTACAACTGATCAATCCGGCAGACTGATTTACTATTTTGGTGGTCGTGATATTATACGGGATCCAACCACTGGCGCTTACACTCGTCCTTACACTGCATTTACCAATGTAATGATTTACCACACCGACACATCAATCTGGGCTCAGAAGACAGCATCATCAACTAGCCCACCGTCAAATAGAATGTCCCATACAGCTACTTTGAGTGAGTTATTATTTTTTTAGTTGATAGATTGAGTATGGCATTGACGGCTCAACGTTAGTTCCCAGCACTGGGAATTTCATCATCTACGGTGGAGCCAGTCCTGATAGCATTGGGAGTAGGTATTTTGGATTTATAACACAATCAAGTAGAGCTGTAATCTCATGTGTATTGTTTAAAAAATAGACCGTGTTCCTAGCAGCGATTACCTTCACTTGTACAATCCAACTGCAAACACATTTCAACCCATTAGCATCCCCTCCAATTCAGCGAGTGGAGCCGGTGCACGATTTGGACATTCAGGTACGTACTCCTATTGCAGGTTATGCAAATAAATTGCGTTTTATTGATCTGTGTCTGTAGCTGTTTTAAGTAACAATTCGTTGTTTATTCTCTTTGGTATTGATAGTACATTGCTGGCAACATCCGACTTTTACGTCTTGAATACGGATACTTACTCTTGGGAGACAACTTATCATGCAGACGGCACACAATCTTCAATTGATGGTACTAATAACAGTGCCAACTCAACTTTGGTTACTAATATTCCGTCCTCTAAAGATAAGCAAGATGCTGGATCCCAAGATAGGGGCCTCTCAAAAGGAGGGATTGCGGGTGTTGTGGTTGGTATCGTAGCAGCGGTATGTCACTATTTTACGTCTATATAAACTTGAATAGAAATGAAACCCAAGCTAATACTCTGAACAGATTGGCGTAGCTGCAGCAGTTCTGCTTTTCAGGCATCAAAAGCAGAAAAAGGCAAAAGACACATATCCAAACTATTGGGATGTCACGTCGATCAAAGATGAAAAAGAAAAAGAAAACATGCCAGCTGGCTCCAGTCAACCAGTTGACATTACACAGCTGCCAGGCAATACTACTTGCCGAACGGGTGATCCTGCCAACTTGATAAACGATCGTGATGTAAATCCACCTTCATCTCCACCCAAAGTTTTGTTAACTGGCGTTGATGCTGCTGCTGCTAACAAGGACGGCTCTTCTGGTGTCGACTCCGGCAGCACATGCATTACTAAGGATAATGCCAAAAAGGTGTGGCCACCGGATGCTCATAGTAGGTCTCCCATCGTAACACCCTCTGCTGGCTCCGGATATGAAAAGCCTGATGTCGGAAACCAAGATTAATAGCATTTCAATCCTCTACACATCAGCAAACAAGGGCTTTGTTCCTGAGTAAAAAAATAAATCCTTCCACATGGTGGTTTCCATAGGAGATGGCCATAAAATAAACAAAGTATGCTGCGAGTTTGTCATAATCTTTTACAAAATATGCATATAAAAGTAGTGGATAAATTCCTATCCGAGGTTGCCCAAGGCATGTGTTTTTAAATATGGGCCAATTCGTATTATCATGCTCTTTTCTCTTTTTCCCTTTTTTTTTTCCCACCAGATATAGACTCTAAAATGACAGAAGTGCTTGCTGTTATTCCTAAATTCACTCAATTAAGCAGGCGTGTTTGGAGAGTCCTCGGACTGAACCCAGGCAAGTTCACGCTACAAGGCACCAACACATATTTACTGGGAGCAGGCGCTCAAAAGATTTTGCTGGATTGTGGAGAAGGCAAGCCTGATTATTTGGCACACCTCGAGATTTGTTTGCAAGATATTCAACCCGACGCATACATTTCAGATATTATCATCAGCCATGGACACAGCGACCATTGGGGAGGGCTCAAAGATATTCTTGGCTCATCCACGCTGAATCCAAACAAGCGGATTCAGGTACACAAGTTCAATGTCCCACACGGCTGCCTTGTGGATCATATGGACCGATTTCCCAATGATATCAATGTGAATTCTCTGGTGGATAATCAGATATTCAAGGCTGAGGACACCACACTGCGGGTTATCTACACGCCAGGCCATACCAAAGACCACTGCACCTTTTGGCTGGAAGAGGAGCAAAGCATTTTCACTGCAGATTGTGTGCTGGGGCAAGGCACGGCAGTGTTTGACGATTTGTCAGAATATATTGCAGGGCTCGAACGCCTGCTTACCTATCAGCCCAAACAACTGTACCCAGGCCATGGGCCTGTTGTCGAAGAGGGAACTGCCAAAATCCAAGAGTATGTCAAACACCGCCTCGAAAGAGAGAGCCAAGTGGTTCAGTTGCTGACCAAAGAAGGCGCATTGGAGCAAGGATGGACGCCTATGGAAATCGTAGAAACACTGTACAAGGGATATCCCGAATCTCTGTATCTGCCTGCTGCTCGTGGCATTGTGCTCCATCTGCACAAATTAAACAAGGATGGAAAAGCAGAGACGCTTGAAAACCATGCGTTTATTCCAGACAACTACGACAAAATTGTGAATGCCAAGTGGTATTGGCTTCCCAAAGCTGGCAAAAATAGTTTATAGTAATAAAAATAAACCGTAGACAAGTTTATTCAGTTTTTAGCATGTAAACATGAATCCTTTCGTTTGCTGCACAGCTCCAGAATATGGATTTGAACGCAAGCTTGTTCTTTTTGCCTTGCCGTGGCATGGATTCGTCACATCTGCCGAGAAATTTGACAGGTACACCGTGCATAACTCGCTGTACTGTGTGTGCTGTATTAATGCTGATTATCTCTACCGTCTCTGAGCCAAATCCGACTGCACACCAATCATTGATGTTGGTGTCCAATTGAATGAATTCTATGTGTGCTGGCACTTCAGACCATCGATACACCTGCGTCGAGAACAGAGATCCTGTCAGGTCTATAATGTAGCTCTGTTTTCCCAGCGTTGCAAAGAACAGTTGAGGAGCAGCAGCAGACGGCAGCGCTACTGGATCAGGCGGGGCATGCGAGGGTAAAGATGTGACGACTGTGGAATAGGACGGAGGTATCGAGTATTCGGTTGTGAGCGTAGTGGCTGGAAGAGCGTCAGGGTAAAATGGAAGCTGTACAAGAAAAGTCCATTGGATGGGTGGAGCAGAGAGACTGGCCGGCAGTGACGGAAAGGGTGAGAAAGTGGCATTGGTGGTATCGTGCGTATCGGTTGTCTGTTGATGTCTCAGAAACAGCAAAGACGGCGTTGAAATAGAGGTGGGTATAGGTGAATTAGCAGGAGACTTTGCACAGCCCAACTGATGCTCGTATTGATCTCTCACCCAGGTGGTCTGATAAATGCGCTCAAGCGTTGGATCAATAGGCACCGTCTGCACTTTAGAATCTCGCAGCTCAATAGCAGTGGCCTCGCTTGAAAAGACTGCAATGATGTGGCGCAAGGTGCTGCGATCGTCTGCAAACGAGATGGCTTTTGCGTCCGCTGGAATCCAAAACACCTTGAGTCGATAAAACGGTCGTAGCGGGTGATCTCGCTTTCGCTGCCATAGCACAATTTTGTCTCGATGTCGGATGGCAGCAAATACGTACGTGCTTGTTTGGTACGTCTGTATGCTCAATGCATCGCGAGAGTCTGGAAGTTTATAATACAAATCTTGGAGAATGACTTTGTTGTAGGTATAGTAAGGCTTTGTCAAACCAGCAGGACTCAAGATCAGCTGATCCTCATTTATCGATGCGCTTGCACTGTTTGCGTTCATTGTGGCAGTGGCAGCGGCAGCAGCAGCAGCAGCAGCAGTGCCAGTGACAGTGCTGGATTTCTCGTCTTTAATCTTGGCCAAACGTTCCTTTAGGTTTAATATAGAATGTGTATTGTTGGCAGGTGTAGCGTTGGTACAGGCAGCGGCGGTGTCGTCAATGATGGTGGAGTTCAGTGTAGTGTCTTCGGGTAATTTACCTGTTTGTGTAGCAACGTACTCCCACTGTTGAAACGTAGGCACATTGTATGAAACGTCGCGTCTCTTGTCCCAATCCAGATTCAATACCGCATAGATGAGCCTCAGTAGGGCGTCGTATGAATAGCATCGTACTTGTTTGTATCTGCCAGCCAAAATCAGCACCAAGCGACATGATTCCACGACCACCATTTTCCTTGCTTTTACCCATATGATTGTCTTTGGCTTCTTTTCCATCTGCTGCAAATCTAATAACTGCAAGCCTTCGTGATATCCCAACAGCAAAAACCGATCCTCTAGAACGCAGCTGCACTCGTAAGGCGTGGATTGCCAGCTATCTGCACTCGAAGCGATCATTTTCAGTTGCAGCGAAGACACATTTGGAGGAGCCTTTATCGTGTTAGCATAGTGCTTCTGCGCCCCCTGACTATCATCCTTACCTGCTGCGCTATTTGTTCTACTGAGCTGCTCGTATTAGACAGACGAGGAGAGGATGACGCCGACGTAGAGCAGGGCAAAGAGTCATTGTGGTCGTTGAGAGAGTAAGGTGGGGGAGGCGCTTGTGAGGAGCGAGGCAGCGCTGCGTTTACAGTAGCAGCAGTGGCAGCCATTCTTTCATTTGTCATGTATATCCGAGAGGGGGAGAAAGAAAGACAAAAGGGGATTCGAATCTTGAAAAAAAACGTTCAATTAAATATATCCTTTTTTTTTTTTTTTTTTTTTTTTTTTTTTTTTTTTTTTTTTTTTTTTTTTTTTTTTTTTTTTTTTTTTTTTTTTTTTTTTTTTGTTTAGTCAGGCACAGTGTACTATTTTTATCAAACCGCACAGCAAAATACATTGATTGCGCTATCAATTCACACTAAACCACTCTTCAGTTTATTTCATTAATAAGAAAAAAAAAAGAAAAAAAAAAGCATAACCAAAAATCACTCTATGCTTATGGTGGGACAAATCGTATTAATTTATTGCCATCGTGATGATGGTGGTTGTTGTGTTCCTAGCCCACCTGTGCTGGACCGCTGAAATCGCACAGGCTCCAGATTGGGATTGAACGAGCTTTTCTCTCCTCCATCTTTATTCCCTCGCCCGCGACCACCACGGCTACCACGTCCGCGACCACCACGACCACCTCTGCCGCCTCCGCCTCTTCTACCACCACGGCCTCCGTTGTTTCTGAAATCTCTGAATCTTGGATTTTTCATAGCTAGATCGAGCAATTCCGGCGGCACAATTTGGCCTGAGGCCTCCAGATGGGTTACTAGCTCACCAGCGAAACGATCTTCTTTCTGCGTAATCAGCGTATAGGCTGTTCCCTTTTCTCCAGCACGGCCTGTTCTACCCACACGATGTGTGTGTGAATCAATATCTCGAGCAATATCAAAATTGACCACAGTTTTCACGGCTTTAATATCCAAGCCTCTTGCTGCAACGTCGGTAGAGACCAAGATTGGCACCTTGTTTGCTTTGAAGTCTCGTAAAACCTTTTCTCTTTCAAACTGCTGCAGATCGCCATGTAAAGCAACACCTAGAGCAAGAAACGATGAGCTTTTGAGTCTTTCTTTGATGTGCCAATGGCCTCTTACAATCAAACTTTGATTTTTGCAGGTTTCCGGATAATATATCAACAGCGTCTTTCCTGCTCACAAAGACGATAACACTACCCTCTGCACCATGCGTTAGTCAAGGGCTCTGAAGCTGGTCGTTTACACACATACCAACACAAAACGCTGTCAAATGTCTGATCAGCCAATCCCATTTCATTTCATCGTGGTCAAATACTCGAGCAATTTGAGTGATATCTTCATTGGCTTGGCCTGTAGTACCAACATTAATGCGGATAGGATCTGATGTAACACTGCGGGCCAAAAATTCTATGCGTCGTTGAAATGTGGCACTGAAGAGTAGAGCTTTGTTTTTGGTGTTGTGTGGTTGTAGAGATCATGTAAGCAGAGCGTAACATGCCATTTATATAAAACTACATACTTTGTCTATCAGGTCGGACATTATCACAAATGGATCTGACTTGGGGCTCTATGGGACAAGATGTTGGCAACTCATCTGTGCAGTGCAAAACCAACAAAAGACAAAAAAAAAAAAAAAAACACTTACCAAATCCAAGGTCAAACATGCGGTCAGCCTCATCTAAAACAAGATAGCTCACTCGTCTCAAGTTTGTTGCCTTCATTTTAATCATGTCAATTAGCCTTCCAGGCGTAGCTACTAGGATTTCCACCGTGCCACTGCGAAGATCTTTAAATTGCTCCAATTTGGATGCGCCGCCGTACACAGCAGCGACTCTATTCAAAAAGATAAATAAAGTGTACAATCTATACAGATGCAAGGGCAGCATATTTACTTTAGTCCATACGCTTTTGCAAACTTTCTGGATTCTTGATAAATCTGCACTGCCAACTCACGAGTAGGTGCCAAAACAAGCCCTATAGGTCCATCCCCTTTCACCAGTTCCTCTTGATCCATGATATGGACCAGCATAGGCAGTACAAATGCCGCAGTTTTACCAGATCCGGTCTTTGCAATTCCAATGATATCACGTCCTTCCATGGCTACAGGAATCGCTTGTCTCTGGATAGCGGATGGCTCCGTGTACCCAGCTTTAATCACTGCATCCAGCAACTCTTGGTCAAATCCAAAGTGAGCAAAACTGACACAGGGCTTTGCAACCTCGGGGCCCGTAACATGAAGTCCTAGCTCTTTACGTATAGTTTGTACTTGCACGTCGTCTAACGCTGCAATGTCAGGGTGTTCTTGGTAAAAGTTCTTTTCAATTTCTATATAATCGATGGTATCGTGATCTACGCGAGGCAAGGGCTCGATCTCTTTTTTCACAGGCGCAGCAGTTGCGTTGGTGTCCTGGTCCGAATCGTATTCGAATTGCTGTAGTTGTGCATCCACTGCTGCTGCTGTTGCATAAACTTCATCGTCTGAATTGGCATTCTATGTTTGCGTGTTAAAAGAAAAAAAAGATCAGCCACTACACTGCTAATATCTACCTCGTCGTATACTGGCATAGGCTGCTTGGATGTCCCCACAACTACCCCCTTCTCCTTCATGTGACGAACATAACTCTCCAATTCGTCCTCTTCTTCTATATCGTCTCTACGTATCTATGGCACCGTATTGATTAGTCGACAATGAGCCATGGATACTAGCGCTACTACTTGCTTTGGGTTCTGATTTTGTTGATTTAGCTTTTTCGCTGATATCAGCCATAAAAGCATCCAAAGGGTCTTCTTCGTCCTCCTTGTTATCAGCATCAGTATCCGTGCTGTCGACCGCTACAGTGGCGAGGTTGGGTTTTACAACTAAGCAAAACACACATGGGTGACCCAGCAAATCGCAACATACACCACAACTTACCAACGCCAGCACTTGCCAAAAACTCGTCTTCATCATCGTCAATTACAAGAGTTCGAGGCTTTTTGGCTATTTCCTTCTCTTTGACTGACGATTCTGGCGCTTTTCTTTTGTTTTCTTGGGAGGATGCTGGCTCTGCTGCTGGCTTTTGCGCTGCAGCTGCAGCTGACGGCGATGATTTTTTGCTTGGAAAGCCAAATTGAAACTTCTTTGCTCCACCTTTGTTCATTTTGTTGGAAAAAAAA
>MU619310.1:18490-37192 GCA_025201805.1 Parasitella parasitica
AAAAAAAAAAAAAAAAAAGGTTACCTGGTAAGTTTTGTTCGTTTTTAAATGGCGATTGCCAGAAAATAATGGTGGTAAATCTAGAAATGATTGGCGAAATAGGAACTGTAATTATGCTTGAATCTTGTTGAAGTTTTGTTTTGAGCGAATTCAGAGATATATAAAGGACAATAAAGGCATTATCTATGCTATCAATTGGTTTAAGTTCGGTCAGAAAAATTTTAAAGAAGGGTGGCAAATATATAAGGACGGCCCTCGTCCCTTGGATCAAGCAAGGTGGCATTCGCTCTCTCCTTTTACTGGAATTGGCGACAGAGATCTGGTCATGGTGTCTCCAGCACAGGCTTATGATCCAATCACAGCACATTCAGGGTCTTCACAATAAGATAGCGAATGTCGAGTCTCGACATCAATTCTTCAAAGAACCAATGGATGATCAAACCACAGATATTTCAACAGATATATCAAACTTGAGGTCCTTTTTCAATTGATCTCTTTGCCGGCAAGACGACAAAGTTGTTATCAAATTACGTGTCGTGGATGCCGGATCCAGACACTCTCTATACGGTTGCGCTATTCATCCCATGGAATCTATCTGCAAATCATCCCCTGGAATCTAATATCTCGGGCCTTGAACAAGATCTGGCAAGAACGGCTTCCCTTTGTGACTCTGGTGATGCCTTACTGGCCGAGTGCTCTGTGGTCCCCTCTTCTTTCCCCTCCTTGCATGTTACCACCACAAGCGGTACAGACAACATCACCCAGGACGCCCCATTCATTGATACAACAGAATTGGATGCTCTTCGTGTGGAAACTTTCAAGCACCGATTACAAAAAACAAAACCTCAATGCACAAGCGGTTGAGCTATCGCAAGAATCAGCTCCGTTTTCTAGACTGGGCAATCAATAATGCACATCTCTTTCACCTCCTTTACACTAGTCGAACTTTTCAACTTTTTTGCGGATATGCGTAGTCGTCATAAATTATAAGCTTTCACTCTGAAAAGCATACGGGCTACAGTAGCTCATTTCCATGATGAACCAAGAGGTATACGTGAAAGTGATCTGATTAACTCCTGCATAGGTTCGATGACAAAGCAAGCATCTCTCGTCTCTATACACCGACCGTCAATTGACATTTTTCCTGCGTTGAGCTTTGCTCGTTCTATTGCGGTCTCGGACCACTACTTTTATCAAGTTCTTGCGACAGAAATTGGAATCTCCGGCTTGCTATGGCGGCTTTACTCCGACTTTCAGGTGACAACCTCTTTGTAAAACCCCATCTCATTCAACAACCTCTATCGTCCTCAACCATGTCAACTTGGCCACATTGCGATTTTATTGCACTTTGCACTCGTGAACCTAATGTTTTTATCCGTTCCTTGGCATCTTCTCGGGCGCTGGATCTTGGGGTCTCTAGGGACACTATCGTAACTCTAGGTAATAGGGCTTCCTCGTCAACCGTTGAAAACCATTATCAAAGGAATCGGATGGCTCTCTCAGGTTCTCATAGCGGGGAACTATTTCATTCCGGGATTAGCATAATACTGTAACATTTTCTATTTGCTTTGACGGTCTCAAGAAATTCTTCTTTGCACGTAGTCCCTTTCAAAAAAACAAAAGCAAAATTTCGAAAACGACAATTTGACTAAACTCCAACCTTAATTTTTCCACAGAGCTGTCAAGCATTAATCGCCCAACTTGGTAAAGATTTTGAGCCGTTAAACTATTAAAGTGCTACTTGCAGAGAATGTGATATGTCATGGAAAATTCAAGCTGCTAATTATTGTATAAACAAGCACAACCAAGTACATCAATGCAGTAATTATATAATTGCGAATACACAATAGTTTAATGGCATAAAAAAGGAGCGTAAGGTTTTTATTAATAACATCAGGGCATATATACATATATTATAACGAATGAAAGATGGGAATGGAGGATGGGCATACTGCATAGATCAAGGAGTGTATGTGAGCCATAAAAAAGTTTACAGTATAGGCATAAATTCATATATAAAACTGAGCTTTAGGTTTGCAAGTAATTAGGCTCCTTCGGGATTCTCTAGAAGCAAACGAGACAACTGCTTGGCTACACTCTTTTCCATTTGAGTTTCTCTATTAAAGTCTACTTCAGTGAAAAGATTTCCGAGATTAATGCTCAAATGTCCTAACGATTTGCAGTTGATCGTAATACTTCCAGCGAAATCTTCTTGCATCTCTCCCGAAAGGTCGATAGTTCTTAGGATCAAGTGTTTGTTTTGAGTTTCAGTTATGAGGCGCAACATGACTATTCTGTCCAAGCCAATCCTGATATCTTCCTCGATGCAACGCAAACCATCTCTTGCCAGACCATTGTCATACTGCATATAAATTGATCCAGTCATGAGCGACAAAGTTTCAAGATACGTTTCAGGCAAAGAGATACGATGATTTTGTCGGTTTTCTGAATCGAGAATACAGGTGTCGAAAGTCAAGTGCTTTAAATTTGGTGCGATTTTGCTTAATTTTGGAATCACCCCTTCATCAACGATGGCGCCACTTATCCTCAACCTAACCAAGTTGTTCAAGACCAAAGTGTCAGATGCTGGCGGCAAGGCGATCAACATGTCGGCAAACTTCAAACTTTCAATGTTTGGGATTATCTTGAGCAAATTGAAGAATGATGATCCTTCGCCGTGGTCTTCATCTCGGTTACCTAAATAGTCAATTTCTAAGCAGCTCACTGACCCGATTGATTTTATAATATCTTCATAAAAAGCCTGGGGTTCGTTGTCGTTCATTTCAATTTCAAATGTTGTAATTTCGCGTCGCTTGTTTCTTTGTATACTGAACTTTAGACGAGTATCTTCAATAGAGAAATAGGATCGCTTCATTTGTACATTATTTGTCTTGCTCCTGGTCATTTCAATCAATGTTTTGAACTCGTCAATATCATCCATATACCACGAAGATAATTCGACAATATCAATGTCTTTGATTGCATCTAAAATGCGCACAGCGGAACCTTCAGCTCCTTCAAAAAATTGCTTGATGATGACTTCGCGCAAATTGGGATATTTGTATCCAAGATACTCAATTGCATGAGGGCCTTCTACATCCTTAACTTCAAGCGTGCGTAGGCTTTCATTTTTTTGTACTTTTCTTGAGAGCCATATTTGAAGCTCAGATGGTTCCATTGTGTGGCTGCCTTCAGAGACCAATTCAAGCTCAAGAGTCTGAAGCTTATTACATTTGCTCAGGATTTTGTCAAGTTCAGTAAGACTATCGGGCTTGTCCTTGTATTCCAACTCAAGTTCGACTAGGGAGCTAAATTCACCCAGTCGATCAATGACACTTGTCGAAATCGAGTTGCCATTTGATGTGTGCAATCTTTGTAGAGACTCCCTCAAGTAGAGCTGCATTTCAACAAAGGATCCATTGTTTTGCGTTGCGTTTGGTAGGCAGCGAATTTTACTGAATCTTGTGGTTGAGTCTTTCATGATGGTTAATAGATGTTCAGACATGTCTTGGTCAATTTTTCCGCTCAACTCTTTGATACTTGGTGTAAATGCTAGTTTAAGGAGCTCCTTTAATGTTGGCAAAGCATCCGCTACGTTTACTAGATTCAGAGATTTGATGTGTTCTGCTGATGCAGGCCTCATTGTTAAGAAACGATGAAATTTGAGAATGAACTGCGCATTTGTCAAACGTATTGTTCGTCCCAACATTGTTTTTTCGGCTAGAGAGCTCCAGCGTTGACAGACTACTCGACAGTCGGCTAAGTCTTTTGTAGACTCGATTTTTTGGAATACGGCTAATAGTATTTCATTAGGTAAGTTGTTGATCGTGGTTTTCATGTTTTTTTTTTTTTATTATTTCGCTGTTTCTTGAGTTATTGATTTTTTGATTTTTTGATTTTTTTTTGCAGTGATATGAATAGTATATAAATAAAGTTTGATTTGCTTGACTTACTCAATTTTCATGGATTTATATATGGTCAAACTTTTGCTTATAATCATACCAGCTTGTACCTTAAAATGCCAGTCTGCATTGCTGGTTGGTGGATATAACATGGCCCCCAAGGTTATCTGAATAAGATGATCAATTAATGTGAGGGTGATATCATTCTCGTGATCTAAGGACAATGAACACCTCCATGAGGTGCCAATAGTTTGCAAATTGATCAAGAATCGATTATATAAAGCAATCATAAGGCTACATCCAAAGCAACTAGATTTGAACTAGATAAAATAAATATGGCAGCATTTCCTAATATATGCTGAGAGAGGGAGTACATGGTTCATATGTCCTGATCTCTACAAGAGTAATGTACATTACACGCCGAATGTTATGTATATATTATACACACAAGAAAAATCATTAAATGGTTATTTTTTTATTTATTTATAAATGTAACCGCATGCATATAATTTTTGTTTAGCAATTTGCTCGTGTTTACTGCTTATTGCTGGTGAATATTATAAGATAGCGTGCGATGCTTTTCTGGCATCTTCATACGAAAATATCCCGTTCCGGAAAAAAAGAACCTTTTTCCTCGTATGGATTATTTTACATGAAAATGCACATCTATTAGCCCTTTTCGAAAGTGTTTTCGTATTATTTATATCACTTCTTTTTATACATTGAGTACACATTGGATCTCTATAAGCTAAACATTAAATGTACCATTACGATTTCATTAGAGATTTAAGCGTATCACATTTAGAATAAAGAATAAACGCTGATTACATCCAACTACCTAAAAATAAATGGAAATCAAATATTTCGAGTGGAAAGTAGAAAACCATCAAGGCACCCGATTGATTAACATTAATCCATGCGCTTCAAGATCTTTCCTAATAAGGTTGGCGATAAATGAGCTAGTCCCTGGCAATCCTTTTTGATTTACCATTGTGCGTTCAACAATAAGGAAATGAGAAAAACCATCCAGTAGAAATTACTTTGGCAGGATCAATGCACACAAAAGTATATCCATAAATGGACATGACAGTGAAGTTTGTTCACAGTTATGATAACAAGATTGAGTGAGTGAATAGATACTACATATTTGCTCTTTTGTCCCTGATTAATTGGTTTATTTAGATTAGCAAAAGCTCATTGCCATGATATCCTGTAATGTCGATCATACAAGAGGTTGGTACATGACGTGTTAAATTTTGTTTACGAGAATACTGCAATGGCAAAGAGAGCTAGGGAGATCAGTGATCGTGAACACAGTTGCGGGTTGCAGCAAATCACTGTCGAATCCAGGGGAGCGTCGCTCGCTAAAAAGAGCACACTCGTTTTATCAAATCCAGATTTCAGTTGCTGCATGGACGAAATATACAGCGGAACCAATTGAGACTTCATTCTTGGGAACGTCAGTTAGCATGGTGACAACAACACTCATCGATTTGGAGCCAATTTTCATTTTTTTTTTTGCCGCACTCCGTCAGCTTCTTTGCAGATTCCAATTGCAAGGCCATCGTAAGTTGCATTGCCGAGTAAAGGAACGGATTTAAGATTTGTTTCCCCACGAGCACCCAATGATTTTGATCTGCTGTACAGTTCAGCTGTCAACGTGAAAACCAAATTGTATTCGTCAACCGGTAATATCTCAGAGCTATTGTCTTTTTTTTTATATTGATTTTCACATCTTTGAAGCCATGGGCTCTAAATTGGTTGTTTGCGATGTGTGTAAAGCAACATTTTCTGGATTGCCCAAACTAAGGCTGCACAACTACCGATTGCATTCAACAGGAATGAACGTTTTAGAAAATGGAGGCGAGTCAAAGCAATAGTGCAAATACTGATTATTTAAAAGTCAAGTTTATTGCTTCTTTTTTCCCTTTAGTTTGTTGTTGACCAGATAAAAAAATCCTTCTAAAATAAGTTCTTCCATACTCTACAGTGCAAGGTGAGCGTTAGCCCTTGTCTTTATCTGGGTATGATGAAAGCAATCTGATTATAACGTGAGCCTCAAAACTGGGAGGCTGTAGCCGTTTTAGTTAGTACAAGGCGAGCGTTAGCCCTTGGTTCTCAATAGAAATCTGACTAAAATGTGAGCCTCAAAACCGGCAGGGTGGAGCGTATATTGGTACAAGGTGAGTGTTAGCCCTTGACGCTTTTATTTGATTCTAATGTCCTCAACTCGGAAATAAAAGATAAGTCATGTTCATAGAGTTACTTTTGTCATATTTAATAACCTTTCTTTTTTTTTTTTTTTTGCATTCAAGATATTTTTCAATAAAATAATGTCTAACGATGATGTACGTCCGGAGTTCATGAATTGTTTTAATGTTATGGATGAAATTTCCTAAAGATGAAGCATTCAAAAGACGATTGAGGGCCGAGGCTATAAGGCTGCTTACCTTCCTCCTTATTCGCCATTTCTAAACCCAATTGAATTGTTTTAGGCTAAATATGAAGTGTTGCATTCATCCAGATCACTCTTGTATTGTTCAACAATCGCTATTACTCTGTCAGAATTTCTTGCTGCTGGTATTTTTTCAAGTTTCTTTAACGTAATGTTATACTTATGTGCTCAATGTTTGCGAATGGCAGAAATAGAGATTTTCAAACCCTCAAATTTCTCACAAAGTTTTAGCTTTAACTCATCTAATATAGCAGTACTGAAGCATTCTTTTTTGATACCGGTATAGTCTATAGAATGCTCCTCAGTCAACTTTGTACGAGGTTTTCCACGGGGTTTATATTAAGTTAAAGAGTTTCTCAACTTGTTCAAGAGTATAGTTTCTTTAAGAATCTCTCGTTTTAACGTTCGGAGCCGCATGTCTTTTTTCAACGACATGGACTCTGCGGAAAGAAAAAAGCATTTCCAAAAAAAAAAATCATTCTCTCTCTCTCTCTTTAAATCTGTTTCCATATATTCACGTAAATATGATAGAGAATTATTCCTAAGGATAAACCGAATACCCATGGCGTATCAAAGAGTAATATCAATGACACACAATGCTTGCAATTATTCTTTTGATTCAGAAGGCTGGAATGGTGAAAGACGAGCGTCATTGTTTCTTGTTGCATGCGAGAATATGTTGAGGATGTTTTTTGCAGCCATTATATCGCGATTCCAAATAATATTATACAAGCGGTTTCTTGACACTGTAATACAGAATGTACTCTTCGCTTTGCTGATCGTTGGACAACGTTTTCAACATTTCTTTTTTTGCAGTTGTTGCAGACTTGACTGGTGAGGTGTTCGTCTACCATTTGGACTGTAACACCACGATTTTCTTTACATTTTTAAAGAGCTTCTATGATAGTCTTTGTAGGTCCAGATCTTTTGCCTCTCATGGTAGGTGAAAATCTTCCATCTCCATAGGCAATGATGGTTTTATTTGCCTTAACTGATCCATCGGTGAAGGGCGGGAGTAAGAATAGTTGTTTCTCGTTGTTGTCTTCACATTGGTGGACGCACCCGTACGATATTTGATGCTATCATGAGTAAACATCTTGACTTTAATTTTGAAGACCTATTCCATTTGGTTAACACATTTTTAAAATATGTACAAAAGTTTGCTACACTTACCAAAGGCCTCTGTTATAAAATTCATAAACTGTATCGTAGGATTGTATATGCTTGCTTCAAGCAATCAAGAATTTTGAAACTTCTCTGGTTTTTAATGAATCCAGTTCTGTTATCATTCTATGAGTGTTTGTGTGCTTCGCTTGACGAACCTTTCGAATGTGAGCTGCATCATTAAGCCCACACAAGTGATAATACTCCTTTTGACCAAGTGATCTCACTCTACCAGCTTGGTCAACTATAGTAAAAACCGTGCTAATTCCAGGGTCTGCCGCCCACACTTGGCACCCATTGTCAATATCTATTTTCTGGTCAGATGGCTTTACGGGAAGAGAGTCTTTCTTCTTTTTAGCTGTAATTCTTGAGAAGAGAAAAGAAATTGAATAACCATCCGTGTAGATAGCATTCCTAATAAAACTTGATAAGTTCTAAGGCATTACTAAATTAAAACTATATGAACTTACTTAAAGATCTTCTTTCCATTGTATAAAGTTCAACTAACTATACAAACTTTATCAATATTTTCTAAAATGACCAGTATTTCTGTCCTGAATGCTCATATTAATGTTAGAAGTGTGAGGTTTATAGCATGAGATATATAAATGTGGGTGGAATAAAAGTAGTGAGCACCAGCTCCTGTTTTGAAAGTAGAACGACTTTGCATAAAGAAGAAGAGATAAGAGTAAAATAGTAAAAGAGAATACAATGGATTCAAGAGCCAAGGGAGTAATTCAAAGAGCTTCAGAGACAAAAGCATCTCTGTTGGAGATGCCATGAATCGTCAGATGAAGTTCTAATACAGTACCTACCAGTACGGTATCAGATGCGTCATCGTCTAGTCACCACAACAGTCCACTTCTGTGCCTAGCAATTTGTTACTTGCTTCCATACTTCAACTTCTCTTTCCGGGAAACAACAAACTCGAAAAAAAAACCTACCAAAGAGTATATATATATAAAAAAAGGACGAAATTCCAACAGTACATTCAGCCCCCCAACCTGTACATATGCGAAAGTCTACGACTCATTTAAAAGATGTGTCGAGACTTCTGAGTACAACTGTAGATAATGGGAAAAGCTCTGCAATTCCAATCACTTGCCGGCGGAACTCACATATGCGAGCCATGCTCAATACTTTTTCTCCACTAGAACAGCAGTTACTACAACAAACTCTATTCTCTACACAATCATTAATACCCAGCAATAAACGGTCGATATTTCAAAGAGCAATGTCAACTTGCTCTTCGTCATCAATTGCCACAGCTGTCATGGAGAAAATACCAGCGGCAACTGTACTGCCAGTTCCCATCCCTTCTTTTACAACACGGAAGCACCCTTCAAGTAGACTACATGGTGCCCTTAATTTTTTTAATATATCAGAACGATTAACATTAGCCGATTTGGACTATGCTATACAACTTCGCAATGCCGATCAAGCCTGGTCCATATTCGTTACCCTTGCTTCCCGACACGGCAACGACACAATACCCTTGACCCTGTGTTGCTCTTTATACGCCTTGTTGAATTTTGCAAAAAGGCTGACCGGATTCTCGAATAAAGCATCGAAACTGCGTCAAAAGCAACTTGATCAATTACTGGAATACACAGAATTCCACCAGAGTTCCACAAAGCTGTTTCTGTCATCTGTCAAAGAAATCCCAATTTCGAGCCACAAGCAATTACAAAAGGCTATTCGAACAGGGAATTACCACGTAGCATGGACGACGTTTTACCGATTTCACAAGGAGAGCAAAAAGAACACAATGAACCAGTTCAAGTTACCACGGAATACATGCATTCAATTGATGATAATGATGATGAAGGACAAACGGCTGGATAAAAATCAGCTTAAAACAAAGCTTCAACTAATCGCTCTGCATGGGTCAGGGAATTCAGAGTATGATAGTAGGTACCTGTCAGCTGCCGATCTCGGTCGCTTGGCTTATATTTGCCGTGGATATCAAAAAAATGCGACAATAGCACATGGTTTGATTGACGAATTTGTGCTGGGATTGCCAAAGAGGAAGCAGTCAAACAGGGCAGATGCGTTGGATGAGCTGATATGGAGGATTTTGGTCAATGGAGACTTGCACAAGGCGAATCAAGTACTGCAAACGGTTCAACAGAGTATGACAGGCAAGGTGACAATCAACGAAATGGTATTTGTGAATTTAATGAACGCATATGGGCGGCAAGGAAAACATCACGAGTCGCTAAAGATTTTTGAGCAACTTTTGGAAACCAGGCAGCAGCCTACGACCAAAGCGTTTAATGCAGTGCTACAAATCTTTGCAGCGCAGGGATCAGCAGACAGGGCCGGGTTTATTTTTGAAACAATGAATCAACTAGATGTCAAGCCTGATGCAGCAACTTTTACCGAATTGATTCGAGCCAACGGGCGCGCTGGACATATGAAAATGTGCATTCATTTCTACAACAAAATGCTACAAAGCCATATCCCACCTAATGTATATACTTACAGCGCACTCATAGAAGCCGCATCACGACGGAACGATATCAAGTCTGTGTTTCGATGGTTCCAAATCATGGTGTCAGACAATGTCCAACCCAATCAAGTCGTTTTATCCTGTATATTAAAATCACTCTCCAAACAACACGACGAATATCCCAACATGCCCGACGCGGTCCTTCACATTGCACATCAAGCTGCTATGGCAGGTGTTAAAACTGACGCAGCACTTTATACCATCCTGCTCAAAATGCAGGCAGAATCCACTGGAATTAGCGGAGCGCTCAAAGTTCATCGTGACATGTTGACACAATCAGTCGAGCCCAACACCTATACTTATACCATACTTATGGATGCTTGCG
Organism: Parasitella parasitica; assembly: GCA_025201805.1. Classification (NCBI taxonomy): domain Eukaryota; kingdom Fungi; phylum Mucoromycota; class Mucoromycetes; order Mucorales; family Mucoraceae; genus Parasitella; species Parasitella parasitica. Next base: position 28,849 of record MU619310.1, read on the forward strand.
GCAAGAACAAGATGCCAGAAACTGCCGAGAAAATATTCGATCTGATGAAGAAAAGCCAACGACATCGGCCCAATACAGTGACCTATAGCGTCATGATGGACGCCTGGCTGAAAGCTAATAGACGAGAAAAGGTAGAGTCGCTTAAATTGGAATTTCTGCAGGAATGCAAATCGGATAAAACTGGTCGATTCTGGCTTGACTCGAGAATTGGCAATCGAATCAAATCTAGATGCTGTTGACTTGGACGTGCGGGGTCAACCAATAGCAAACAAACAAACAAAAAATTAGAATTATAAATGTGGCCTCACACACATGGCTTTGTTACATAGTATTTCCTACTTGAGATTTTTTTTTTTTTTTTGTTTTTTGATGGGAGAATTAGCATCACAAAATCATTGCCGTAAATCAAGGCTCATGACCAAAAATGAGTGGGTCCCCATCTCTAGAAAGAGCAACAAAGACAATGTAATAATGGTTTGAGAGATTGACTGCGCAAGAAATGAATTCAAGCGTGGTCGTTTGCTATCCTTCATAAAAGTAATCTTGATACCGTGTCTTGTCTACACCCAAATACCGCCATTCTTCAATGGCAAAATGTTGATAATTGGTGAGGGCTAATGGTAGAGAGGAGGGGTAAATGCCACTGCCTAGCTATTTCAGGCACAAAGCGGCTATCTTGCTGCAATTATCGCAAATTTCGGTACGAGAGAAAGACATACGAAAGATGCTTAACAAGCAGCAGAGCTTCCCTGTCTATTTACTCGGCAAGCATAAGACACCGCGAATGTGGTTCCCAGAGACAAAATGAGGGGGGAGGGGGGGGGACTGGGGACTTTTTTTTCCAAAGAACCTAGAACCCAAGCCCTAGATGCTGAATACTACCTACGGTACAACATTACAGTTTAGGAAATGTACGTGGTGTCATGCACTGATAGTCGCTGGAAATGATCCAAGAAAAGTGTCAATAATAAAATACGTTTTCTTTATTTCTTTTATATGTATATATATACAGAATCTAATTATCAAAAACCATACGGTTTGCAACTCTACCAATACCCTTGATCTCAACTTCGACCAAATCCCCATTGTTAAGATAGCGAGGCTCCTTCATGCCCATGGCGACACCGGCAGGAGTACCAGTCATGATGATAGTACCCTTCTCCAAGGTAGTGCCTTGAGAAATGAAAGAGACGATCTCGGGCACATGGAACAACAGATCCGAAGTGTTTGTAGATTGTCTGACCTCGCCATTGACTCTAGTTTCCAGATCAAGGCCGGGACGGTCACCCAAGAGCTTGTTGGAAACGATAACGGGGCCGATAGGAGCAAATTTGTCGAATCCTTTACTAAAGCACCATTGAGGAACACCGCCAGCGTGCTTGGGGTCTCTTTGCCACAGTCTGTTGGAGACGTCGTTACCAACGGTATAGCCAGCAATGTACTCAGAAACGTCGGAAATGGGGATATCTTTGCCAGTTTTGCCAATGACAATTGTCTAATGTATGCATTTGATACGCATTAGTTTTCCGGACACGGCACATGCACTTTTATGGGTATCTTACCAATTCTCCCTCATAATCGACAGTAGTTTGCGCAATCTTGGTGATTGGGACGTCCTCAAAGGTGTCAGCAAGACAGTGGGAAGGCTTGATAAAGACGGACGGATAGGGAGGAGGAGTACGGCCGCCTTCAGCGACTAGAGTGCTCTGATTTAGCGTGTGGATTTTTAGCAGCAATGGTACACTTACTGTGAGCTTTGTAGTTCAAGCCGATGCATTTGATGATGGGAACCTGGTCTCTGCTGAGAGGAGACAGAATCTTGGTGACTTTCTCGACTTGGTCAGTTACAACCGCATCAGAGGAGAACACATCGCCAGTGATGACTTTGGCTTCCAAATTGTCCTTTTCAAACAACCTGTCTACAGTGGCATCGGCATCAGCGACGATGGGCTCACCAAAGTAAACTTTGCTGTCGGCAGCAACAAAACGGATCAAGCGGTTCCAGACGGGTGACATGATGGATAAAATACGAGATTGACAGAATCAATTGAGGTAAGGAAGAAGGAGAAGAATGACATGAACTTGCAGATCTGAATTTATACTTGAGCATCTTTTTTTTTCATGCTGTTCAAATTAGGAAGTGCAAAGTGTGGGGTAGTAGCCAATAGGATCAAGTTCCTCGGTTGCGCCCATCTGGGTAATCTTAATCATGGCCAGCCCGCCTTCCCCCAGATGAATGGATGTCTGTGAGAAAAAAAAAGTAAGCACTTAATATGTCGATGGGAAAATTGGAGACCACTAGTAAAGGATGGGAAAGCAGCCTTTTCCCTTTTCTCTTTTCTCTTCTATTTAACTTTGTCAGTTAGAAACAAAGAGAGAAAGAGAGAGAGAAATCGAGAAAGAGAGAGAAAAATGATAGTTACCAAAGGCAGCGACGACAGCAGTAAACCAAGCGAAAAAACAACAGGTGACAAAAATAAACCATTGCAGCCGCTTCAGCCAATAGCACCTTCTTCCACCCTTGGAACCGAAGCTAGAAAATCGCCCTTGTCGCCTTCAGCCAACACTCGCTCTACTGTTCCGCCCACCAAACGGCGGAAGGTATCTATTGCCTGCCATGAATGCAGGACGCACAAGACAAAATGCGACGGAGCCCAGCCAATCTGCGGGTCTTGTCAGAAAAAGAAGCTCCCTGAGGATGCCTGTGCTTACAGCCCTGAACGTGGAAGACGAGGTGTCAAAAATCAGTAAAGATCAAGTTTGGGGGTTTCGGCATAATTTCCACGACTAATCAGAATGTGTGTCTATAGATACGTGCAGCTGTTGGAAGATAAGGTGAAGGAGCTCCAAACGGTGATTAGCAAATCGCAAGAGCAGCAATCCAATGTCATCCATTTGCCGCCATTGGCAACATCTGTGATGCCTGCCCTGGGGAACTCCAACAGATTGCTACATCAAAACTATTTTAATATACCAAGTTCTCCGTCCGATAATATCACATCAAGACCGTTATCTACTGCTGCTGCTGCTGCTGCTGCTGGTACTGCTAGTACTGCTAGTACTGCTGCTACTACGACTGCTGCAGCGACTACTACTACTGCGACCACTACACCCAGTAGTCATACTCGAAGGCACACTGAGGGAAGCATCCAGTCATTGGCAACAACTTCATCCAGCACAGATTGGCAGCAACAGCTCGCACAAAACTCACCCTCGTCACAGCACGACGTAGATTCAATCAATGACCAACAGCAGAGAGCATCTGCCATTGATGCCATGGGTGCGGTTACCAGTGACAACGACGACCAGAGCGAACGGACGTTGACAAGAGATCATCACGGCCAGGGGTATTTTGGTTCATCGAGTGCGGGACGTTTTATGAAGCAGCTCCATGATGCGATTGACAAAAAGACGGCGTCCAATGGCAGCAATCACTCGCAAGGATCACCCAACTCTGCAAACTCTTCGTTTCGCTCGTCGTTCCAGAGGGACCCACAGCAGCGCAGATTCTCGACAGACTTGCTCAGCAACATTGTACTGCCGCCTCGAAAGGTCGCCGACAGCTTATTGGAAAGCTACTGGGTATATGTGCACACTTTGTACCCGTTCCTGCACAAGCCGTCGTTCATGAAGACGTATTCGCTGCTGTGGGATCAAACTGGTGGCAGCATCAATGAATCCTATGATCTCTATGAATCGGAGAACGAGCCGCTATTCCAGTGCACACTGAACCTGGTATTTGCGTTGGGTTGTCAGTTATCGCCAGACACTAACGAGAGTGAACGAGAGGTAGCGTCTGACGTGTTTTTCCAGCGATCCAAGAAGCTGCTCCATTTCGATATCCTGGAAGCGGGAAGCATCAAAGTGGTGCAGGCCCTGTTGCTGATGGGTCAGTATTTGCAGTGCACAAAACTCCCTGGCAGATGCTGGATTGTGGTAGGGCTGGCCATCCGGGTAGCGCAGGGCATAGGGCTTCATTTGGAGAGAAAGTCAGAGAACCAGCTTGATCGAGAGCTTCGAAGACGGCTGTGGGGCGGATGCATTGTACTAGACAGAGTTATATCCATGGCTTATGGAAGGCCCTTTATGATTCCCATCTCTCGGGACCTTAAGCTTCCTCAGGCGATCGACGATGAACTCCTGACTGTGGCGCCCCGCCCTCCTGCTTTGCAGCCCAAAACAAAGCCGAGCCAAATGGCGTTTTTGGTGCACACTATCCAGCTGTACGAAATCATGGGTGAGATCCTGTTGACGCTTTACTCGGACGGAGAGACGTTTGGAGGCGCTATGGATACTGCCTTCCCTTCTGCTCGATCCGAAATCGATGGCAGCAATCTGGCAACTAGCCTCAACTCAATCATCAAGCTGGAAATGGCCCTCAGTTCGTGGAAACAGAACTTGCCTCCTTTCCTGCAGCACGATCAAGGCAGCGACAGCATTTTTTTGCTAGAAAAAGACGAAAATGAGGCCAAAAAGCTATTGAGGCAGTGCAATGTATTGAAAGCAAGGTATGTATAACATTGGAATAGGTTGCGTATTTATGCTCAACTGCTGTATTGCGGCATAGATATCTTCATGTCTGTATATTACTGTACCGCCCTTTATTGGTGTTTTATTTCACTTTGGAAGAATCAACGAGCCATCATCATCATCATCATCATCATCATTACGCAGATCATGCTGTTACTACGCCGACTGATCTCCAGAAATCTCTATTTGTACAAAGCTCGCAAAAGTGCGTCAAGATAGCTCAGGATCTTATCAAGACGATTAGTCATAATATCAAAGCGCAGTTGCCTGCCTGGTGGTACAGCATATTTTGTAAGCACTAGTAATTTATTTGTGAGCGAAATAATGCAGTTAGACTCATTCACAGGGCGTGTCTTGTACTAGATCTTTACACAGCAGCCACAGTATTGTTGATGGCAAGGCTGTTCCCCAAAATAAGAGATGTGATAGGGCACGACTCGTTGCTGTCGAGCTGGAATGAATGTCTGCGCTGCATGAAAGAATATCAGCATTATAGCGTGTCAGCAAAAAAATGCTATGCTTACTTGTCAGAGCTAGAGAATCATGTCTGGGCGGCAACGCATGGTAAGTTGTATGCAGCTGGTTTACTCGAGGCAATGCTGACTCATAACCGTTGACAGATCAAGAAAATAACAATGCATCCATTACAATGTCTAGTATCCAGATATTGGGTACATTACCACAAAGGCAGCAAATAAACGGGCAAATTCAACTGCAAGAACTACCAGCCCAGCCACAACAACAACAACAACAACAACAACAACAACAACAACAGCAACAACAACAGCAGCAGCAGGAGCAGCAGCAGCAACAGCAACAGCAGCACCATCATCCACAGCCATCTGCTGAGTACAACAGTGCATTTAATTACAGTAATAGCAACATTGAGCATTGGGATTTTGATCTGATGCAGCAAGACATGTCTTGGCTGGGCCGTTTGCCTGTGTATACAGATTTGGAATCCGAATACCAAAATTCATTGAGTGAAAATGGGCTGGGAGGGTTTTCTTTCTTATAAAAGACAAACTAGTATAAACATAGAGAGAGAGAGAGACAGGTTCTTTTTTGTAATAAAATTGTAAAGCTCGCCACATTTCCTGGTCTTTGCATAGATCAGGGTAACCAGCTGGTAACACTAATTATCTCAGGGCGGAGACTATGTGATGAACCACTTTCTGGAAATGCATCCGACAAGATTAATCGCATTATTGCGATGGCTTCGTGTAACCTGCGCGGAAAGCTTAGTAATTCATAAACTCATATAAATGCGAATCTCTTCTTTTTCTCTTGTTCAAGATCTATTTAGTACTGAAGCAACAATGACCACGCAATATCAAGGCACATGTATCTGCAAATCAATCCAGATTACGCTTCAGGGCGAACCAGCGAAAGCAATGGCGTGCCACTGTATCGATTGTCAAAAGTCTGCTGGTGGACCATTTCAAACCTGTGCTATTTACGACACCAAAAACATGCAAGTAAAAGACCCTGCAGGTCACCTCAAGAAATACGTTTTTCCAAAGGAAACCGTCGGCAGCGGCTTTGAAAAGCACAAATATTTCTGCGGCGTGTGCGGTACTCATTTATATAATCAGCCCATGAAGCACAATGGTGAAAAGAGTGTGATTAAAACTGCATTTCTTGATTCTGCCGAAGGCCCTGGGTAAGTTGTAATTTACACACGAGATCCGCGTCTGTATACTTATCTTTTTTTTTTTTTTTTTTGTGGCAGTGTCAATTTATTCAAGCCATCTGGTGAGATCTTTACCAAGGACAGAGCTTCTTTCTTGGACCCCATTGAGGGTCTCAAGCAATTCGAAAAGGGTTTTTAAAAATAAAAAAATGAATAAAAACAAGCATTTATTATTACATGTTGAAAAATAGAAACGAGTGTGTATATTAGTAAATAGATGGTTTGGTTGTATTATACAGATTGGGTTGCGTATGGAAAGTAGAAATACAGGGTTTTTCAAGTGGTATAGCGAAAATTGGGATGGTTATGGCCCAATTCACCAATCTGCTCGTCAGTGAGGCCATCCAAAAGATAATCTCTTTTGCCCTGTGCTCTTTTTCTGTTTTCCCATCTGCAGTTCAAGGTTGCCAAGGTAGCACTGATCACAATGACGCATCCTGCGCATAAATTGATGATATGGCCTGCCTTGTACTCTGGAGCCTCTTCAGCCAAATAGGTCCATGTTGCGACAAGGCCACCCAAGGAACCAACACTCACAGCAAAGGCACTTGCAATAGCTCGCACCATGGGACCAGAGGAATTGTTCACCAGCCAAGCAACAAACACAGGGCTTCCGGTGAATGCGCCGCAAGTTGCAAAGAAGATGGCCATATACCGCACACCAGTAGTTTCTACGGTCAGCAAAATGATAAACGCAATGATGATCAGTGGACCAGCAGCAAAAATCAGGATAGGGCCGCGAGTTTTGAACCGATCTGAAATGATGGCAGCAGCAATACAGAATACAGTGCCACAGGCATACGGAGGCACTGTCATCAGTTGAGATTTGACAGAATCAAAGCCCATAGACGCCAGCAGCGAGGGCATGAAAAGCGCAATCGAGTTCATACATAAAAGAGAGCAGAATAAGCCAACAGACATAAATACAATGTTCCAGTTTTTTATGCCGAGGACAAAATGGACGTGCTTCAGCTTGCTTTGCTCGTGAGTCAGTGTTTCAAGGCGGATTCGCATGCACGCAACGTGCTTTTCTTCCTCTGTCAAGAAGGTAGCGCTCTCGGGAGAATCGGGCAAGACAAAGTAGCACGCAACGCCAGCTGCAAATGTCAAGACGCCCTCAAAAAAGAAAATGTTGCGCCAGGTATGCATTATTCCCCAAGGCGGTATCTTGCTAAACCCAATGGCTAGCAGGCCGCCAAATGCACCGGCAAGACTGGCAAATGAAGCATAGATGCCAACCCTGGTGACAAGTTCATGACGGCGATAGAACGTAGAGAGCATGTAGGAGATGCCAGGCATGATGCCAGCTTCGGCAGCTCCGAGGAAAGCACGAGCCGTGGCCAGTCCAGCATAGCTTGTACAGAATGCAAGACACATGGAAACAATACCAAAGGCAAATACAATCATGGAGAGCCAGATGCGAGGGCCAAATTTCTTACACATGATATTAGTAGGGCTGCGTATATTTTACATGCATTAGTATTGCCACGTATCTCCTTAAAGGCCTGTTTACGTCTTACATTTCAAAGAGCACATAGGTTATAAAGAAAGTCGTTAACGTAATGCTGAATCTGTTGCCTGTCAAGTCAAGTTCTTCAGTCATACCAAGATTCTTTGCATTCCCCATGTTGGATCTATATATATATATGTATGAGCACGCTACTGAATAATTTTTTTTTGTTTTAAAAAAAAGAAGGCATCAGATGTAAATACCTGTCAATAAACGCCATAAGGTAAATCAACGTCGCCATAGGTACAATTCTCATGTCAAATTTGCGCCGAATTCTTGCCTCTAACTTGGGATCAATGCTCTCCAGCGCATCGATTTGATCTTCGTGCGAATAATTAACAGATTCAACGCCCTTTTCTTTTTCGCTAACGTTGGCGCTGTTATTTTGATCAGACATGATAATTAAAGTGAATATGGGCCACAAGATGTTGTGCTATTGCGCTTTATTTTATACAAATTTTAGTTGTTCCACACAGGTTTTTTCTTGTGATCATCTCCCGTCAGATGCGAAAGGGGTTGTAACCATCAAGTGCACATTTATGACTACAAATAGCATAATGGGAGGGGAAAAAAAAGCGTTTGTGATCCCACGCTTTTTTTTTTTTTTTTTT